>SJYA01000194.1:1202005-1244301 GCA_006410615.1 Neotragus moschatus
CTGTTTTGTACAGTTCTCCTGTGTATTCTTGCCACCTCTTCTTAATATCTTCTACTTCTGTTAGGTCCATACCATTTCTGTCCTTTATTGAGCCCATCTTTGCATGAAATGTTCCCTTGGTATCTCTAATTTTCTTGAGATCTCTAGTCTTTCCCATTTCCATTGTTTTCCTCTATTTCTTTGCATTAATTGCTGAAGAAGGCTTTCTTATCTCTTCTTGCTATTAGTAACTATCTTATAGAGTTGTTGAGGTATTACAAGAGTTAATTGCAAATAAAGCATGTAGAATAGAGGTTGGCTGACTATGGCTTAGACCAATCTTGCACACAATTTTGTTTTTCAAGTCCCCCATTATATCTACTACTATGGGCAGGATTCCCTTAGAAGAAATGTAGTAGCCATCGTAGTCAACAAAAGAGTCCAAAATGCAGTACTTGGATGAAATCTGAAAAATGACAGAGTAATCTCTGTTCGTTTCCAAGGCAAACCGTTCAATATCATGGTAATCCAAGTCTGTGTTTCGACCAGCAATGCTGAAGAAGCTGAAGTTGAGCGCTTCTATGAAGATCTACAAGACCTTCTAGAACTAACATCCCAAGAAGATGTCCTTTTCATTATAGGATACCAGAATGAAAAAGTAGGAAGTCAAGAAACACCTGGAGTAACAGGCNAATATCATGGTAATCCAAGTCTGTGTTTCGACCAGCAATGCTGAAGAAGCTGAAGTTGAGCGCTTCTATGAAGATCTACAAGACCTTCTAGAACTAACATCCCAAGAAGATGTCCTTTTCATTATAGGATACCAGAATGAAAAAGTAGGAAGTCAAGAAACACCTGGAGTAACAGGCAAATTTGGCCTTGGAATACAGAATGAAGTAGGGCAAAGGCTAATAGGGTTCTACAAAGAGAACGCACTGGTCATAGAAAACACTCTCTTCCAACAACACAAGAGAAGACTACACAAGGACATAACCAGATGGTCAACACTGAAATCAGATTGATTATATTCTTTGCAGCCAAAGATGGAGAAGCTCTATACAGTCAGCAGAAACAATACTTGGAGCTGACTGTGGCTCAGATCATGAACTCCTTATTGCCAAATTCAGACTGAAACTGAAGAAAGTGGGGAAAACCACTAGACCATTCAGGTATCACCTAAATCAGATCCCTTATGCCTATACAGTGGAAGTGAGAAATAGATTTAACACACTAGATCTGATAGAGTGCCTAATGAACTCTAGGAGGAGTTCAGAGGAGTTCACAAACTCTAGAGGGAGGTTTGTGACATTGTACAGGAGACAGGGATTAAGACCATCCCCAAGAAAAAGAAATGCAAAAAAGGCAAAATGGCTGTCTGAGGAGGCCTTACAAATAGCTGTGAAAAGAAGGGAAGTGAAAAGCGAAGGAGAAAAGGAAAGATATACCCATTTCAATGCAGAGTTCCAAAGAAGAGCAAGGAGNTGGGAGAGTGGCATTGTAACATGTATGATATCATAAGTGAAACGAATCGCCGGTCTAGATTCGATGCAGGAGGCTTGGGACTGATGTGCAGGGATGATCCGGAGGGATGGGGAGGGCAGGGAGGGGGGACGGGGGTGTCGGGATTGGGAGCTCATGTACACTCGTGGCTGATTCATGTCAATGTATAGGAAAATGAAAACAGTATTATAAAGCAAAACAAACTAAAAAATAAAAATTTAAACTTAAAAAAATAAATAAAAACAGTAGCTAAAAATAAAATAAAGATCAATTTTGATTTCAAAAAAAAAAAAAAGCGGAGACATTACTTTGTCAACAAAGGTCCATAGTCAAGGCTATGGTTTTTCCAGTGGTCATGTATAGATGTGAGAGTTGGACTGTGAAGAAAGCTGAGCGCTGAAGAATTGATGCTTTTGAACTGTGGTGTTGGAGAAGACTCTTGAGAGTCACTTGGACTGCAAGGAGATCCAACCAGTCCTTTCTGAAGGAGATCAGTCCTGGGTGTTCATTGGAGGGACTGATGTTGAAGCTGAAACTCCAATACTTTGGCCACCTAATGCGAAGAGCTGACTCACTTGAAAAGACCCTGATGCTGGCAAAGATTGAGGGCAGGAGGAGAGGGGGATGACAGAGGAAGAGATGGTTGGATGGCATCACCGACTCGATGGACATGGGTTTGGGTGGATTCCGGGAGTTGGTGATGGACAGGGAGGCCTGGTGTGCTGAGGTTCATGGGGTCGCAAAGAGTCGGACACAACTGAGTGACTGAACTGAAACTAAGAATAATTTTTAAAAAGTTTTAAATGGTTTTAAAATCAAAAGACTATTTCCTGACACACGAACATATGAAATTCAAATTTCATTGTCTGTAAATAAAGTTTTACTGATACACAGCGATGTGAATTTTTTTTGCATATTGTCTATGGCAGCTTTGGCACTAAAACAGTAGGGTTAAGTAGTTGTGACCAAGAGTGTATGACCAACGGAGTTTCAAATACTTAGTATCTAGCTGTTTTGGGGAAAGGTTTGCCAAACTCAAACATAGTACATTAAAAGACACAAAAGAACTCAATCATTGTTAGCTATAGTTTTTTACTAGATGGCTCATAGTCACTTCTTTGCTCTTTTTTTTAAGGTTTATTTCACATAGTCCACACAGGTCTCAACTCTGTTTCACTAGGTCACATTGTACTCACCATGGCCTCCCAGTCTCAGCATGGTCTGGCTCCTATCTCCCTCTCTGAGCTCACCTTTCCCTTTCCTCACTCTGATCTAGTTGCCCTGGCCGTCTGTCAGTTCTGGGAGTGTGCCGAGCAATTTCCTTCCTCAGGGGTTTTGCATTCTCTTTTCTCCGTTTCCCTGAATCTTCACAAATCTGGATCTGTATCATTTTTCACATCTCAGTTAAAAAAAAAAAAAAATCACACCTTAGCAAGCCCTTCCCATACCCTAGATCAGGGTCCCTTCTTCTTCTATTCCTTATTGAAATGTTCTATTTACTTCCTTCATGGCAATACTACTATTGTCATTATCTAATTTATTTATTCATTTTAACTGCTTTTTGTCTGCTTCCGTGCTAGAACATTAGCTCCTCAAGAATAGGGACTTCACTCTTTATTATAGCATGATAGTACCCTCACAAAATATTTGTTGAATGAATGAATACTATTTTAGCTTGAACTGCCATGATTGAGGATAGTCATTGTCTTTTTCTTGTATTCACATGCCCAAGAAACTGATTGCCCTACTTAACGTGTTGCTCAAGAGCATCTCACAGTCTCTGGCTGAGCTGTTGTTTGGCTGACTTAGGACAGATACTCTTCCCTAATCAACTTTGGCCAGGAACTGGGAGTGAAGTGGAGTTACAAGGGGTAAAACTTGGTTCTCTAGGGTTTGTTCTTTCAGCAGAACCTGTGGACATAGAGGAAAAAGTAGGATGCCATCAGAAACCAGCTTTTTACTTTTTCTTCACTGCCTGTGTTTTGTGCAGTTACATTTCCTTTACTCCCAGATGAAATCTTGGGCAGCCTGAATAGCTTACATGCCCACAATCAGAGTATAAAATCATGTCTCCTCTGGTCATTTGACTTCCTGAAACAGTCTTAGCTGAGTAATTAATATGCCTTTTCCAGTGTAATAGTAAAAATTCTGAACTTCATTTAAAGTTACATCATCTTTTCCCCCTAACTTGGACCTGCTTCAGTTGGAAGCTTGCTGTTCAGGTGGGTGTGAGTTATTTCCTTTACTTCTGCTCCACTCACTAGGCTTGCTCTGGCTCCTTTAATAGTGAAATGTGGGGAGACAGGAGGACAGCAGGATGGCAGGAGTCTGACCAGCACCGCTGTAGTGATCTTAACTTCCTCTGGCTGGGGCAGAGATGCAAACAAACTGTGTGTGTGTGCTAAGTTGCTTTCGTCGTGTCTGACTCTCTGTGACCCCATGGACTGTAGCTCACCAGACTTCTCTCTCCATGGGATTCTCCAGGCAAGAATACTGAAGTGGGTTGCCTTTTCCTCCTACAGGGGATCTTCCCAATCCAGGGATTGTACCTGCTTCTCTTAAGTCTTCTGTTTGGCAGGGGGGTTCTTTACCCCTAGCGCCACCTTGGAAGCCCAGGCAAACTGCGGTGGTGCTTTTGTGGCCTCCTCAGTGATCCCCCTGGTGGATACTCTGTAACCCTTTCTCCTGGCTTCTGATAACCTCTTTGGGTACCTCTCTGCAACTTCTATACCTTTTGATACTTGTGAGCCTGTTTGGCTAAAGGTTGTCTTGTTGCTCATAGCAAATCCTGCTGGACGCTATTCTAACCAGTTCCAGGCCAGTGCCCTCTTTCCTGTGTTGTCCACAACTGACTCATGGCAAGCAAGCACTTTGGCTCTGATGTAAGAGGGGATGTAGCTACCTACCAGCTGCAGTGCTCTATTCTCCTGCCTCAGGGTGCTTCCGGCAGTGTCTGATCCTCTAGATATCTCAAGGTTGATCTGGAGATGCGTTCTGAACTTTGGTGTTCTCCTGACTCTCCTCTCGATGGGCTTGAGTTTGGGTTCAGAGCTTCATGTTGCTGCGAGATAGGCATGATGGGGAAGGAGAATGCTACCACACTTCCACAATTCACTCTAGAGGAAATCTTTTTCTCAGTTTCCAAGAACGCAGCATCCCCAGCCTTATTTTCCTAGGCAGAGAAGGGTTGATCAACTAATGGTTACAAAACAGCAAGTCCTGCTTGGGGGATCTAGCACCTCACATTGGAATGTGGGAGTGGTTGGCATTCGTTATCCCAGGGGCTTCGGCCAAAAGCAGTCTTACTATCCTGTTACACATATCTGGTACCTTCTGAAAAATTACATGTTTCATGCTTGAAGCATTTACTTAACCTGTATGTGTGTGTGTGTGTGTGTGTGTGTGTGTGTGTGATAGTTTTATTAATTCTAAAGATTGCACCATATGCTTTTCAATCTGTTCTGGAGGATTTGCAAAGGTCTCTGGCCAAAAACTTTTACCTCATTTAGGAACTAACTTAGACTGTTGAGTCAATATTTAAAAAGTCATGAGCAAAAATTAAATATTTTAAAAATAGTTTCAGGTGTGTTAGGTGAGGTGGTAGAGTTTTATTGCATGGCAGATTCTTCTTGTATCCCTTGAGGCATCATTTTTGTAACACAGCTTTAAAGGCAGCAGAAGGTAGTTCTGCGTTTATTACTTATGTGTTGGTGGAGTGAGAAAGAACAATTTCTAATTTCTGCCAGTAAAATTCTTTTCTGTTCCTGTCTGTTGAGCTTGTTCTGGCAGTAATCATATTCTCTCTCCCCTTTTCTCCTGCTAGCCTTAACAGAGATACATTTGTGCTTGTGCTGGATTGATGTAGGAAAAGAGGAAAAACTCTTTTTTGGGAACCATTAGTTTCTTCTTAAATTCAGAAATTAGGATTGAGTAGCCTACACATCTAATTGTCCTCTCTGCTACAAAGTGGAGGGAGCTTATGAAGACAGAGGAAGAGTTAAATGCTTTGTGGCATCTTATTAGTAGCCTGTATCTCTTTAGCTCTTACTAATTATTTTCTCTCCACTCCCATGTCTATTCATTGGGCTTACGCTTTTTTTTAGAACCTTATTTTTTTTGACTGTGGGTGACATTGTGCCTGAATCAGAGTTGGTACTCAATATATGTTAACAAATGGATGACTGACTTTCTGTCTCCCTATATGGATACCGTGGGTACTATGGGATTTGAGAGACCTCGTGTTAGGGCTGCTTGATTAGAGAGCTGTCCAGGTACAGAGCACTGAAGCCAGGTGGCCATGATGTTGCAGGCATATTACAAAGTGGGAGTCCCTGTTCCAGGTGATGCTAACTGCTCTTGAACTCAAGCAAGAATACTTCATGATCTCAAGGTTGATCTTAACTGGCTAGAATACTAATAATGGTGGTGGTGGGTGGTGGTTTAGGTGCCAAGTCATGTCCGATTCTTGCAATCCCGTGGACTGTGGCCTGCTAGGCTCTTCTGTCCATGGGATTCTCCAGGCAAGAATACTGGTAGGCTCCTACAAACTCTGGCTTAAAAAATATCTGTAGGTCATATTTTATATCACTTTCAGCTAATGGCTGAATGATCAATTAATATATCTCTTAGGAATTCAACCTATCAACAAAACTGTTAATATTCAGCCCTCTTTTGTAGTTGCTAAGGAGTTTTGTGGAAGATGATTCTCAGGAGCCCTGGGGCATCCTCGCACTAAGGCCTGACCACCTTACCATGGAGATGCACTCTCTGATCAGATAGGAGTGCTGCTGTGGTTTGCCATGCATGCCCCTCTCCTTTATAAAGCTCCTTGTCTACCTTGTCTTTTAAATCTGCATGTTCTTAACTGTAGTAAAAGCTGCTATTTGTTGATTTCTTACTATGTGCCCACCAGTTTATATACAGAATCATATTTAATTTTTTAACATTCTATCCTAAATCCTGAGTTATGCTCTCTTTTCACTATTCACCAAGGGAGCTCGTCTGTTCCAATGGCTTCATCTGTCATTATCATACTTAATCTGGATATGTCCACATCACCAGGTCCATACACCAAAAGCTCAAACAATGTTCCCCAATGGATGACTTGCCATCACCATTATAATTCAATATTTTGGAAACCCTTTCTCTTTTTCTCTCCCATCATCTTTCTCTGTGTATGACATCATCATCTTTGCTATCACCCAGACTTAAAACTTGCAGTCACCCTTGACTCATTCTTCTCCTCCTTGCATGTATATATTAATATATGTGTATGTGTGTATGTATATATGAAAGACTCACCAAGTTATACAGATTTTCACCCTTCTAGTCCCTCTAACATGATGCTACTTCACATCTCCTCACCTCACATCTGAATTATTGCAACTCACTTTTGAGAACTTTTCCAGTTCCAGGCACTTTGCTCTTTGAAGCATATTGAAGCATATTACTAACTCCTTTGGCCAATCTTTACACACCCGTGCATGTTACTCTGGTTGCCAGTGACCTACTGAGTTATGTTTACATCTGTATTCTGACCCTATTTATCTAATTATATCCCTGCCACCTTCTTCCTTTTTCCAATATGTCATTTCTGCCTTAGTCAAGCCCAAGGTCTTCTATAACCTTCACCTCCAGGTCTCTGGGTATAAAGTTCCCTTCATCTAGAATTTTCTCCCTTCCCCTTTTTGGATAAAAAAAATCTATGGCTCAAAGAAGTTGAATTATTTTCCTGAGGTTGTACTGCAAGTGATTGAGCTGGATTTAAATCTTTTCTTCTGATTCTTAAGACAGTACTTTCTTTCAGCCACACTGCTTGTTTCAGAATCAGATTAATATAGGATGGAACCATAAATGGAAACTTAAATTGCATTTGTGTAGCACCTGCCTGACAATAAAATTCAGGAAAACATTAGTCTCTGAAGACTCTCTCCGTTATACTGACCCTTAGCCATGGCAAATTAAGACATTTTAACACACCTGGCCAAATTAATCTGCAAAATATGAAGTAATTTTTATGGCTTTTCAATCTGTAATCCTTAAAGTAATATAAAATTCAATAAAATGATATTGGGATGCCCACAATTTGTTTTAAAGTTACAAAAGTTCTTCATTGAAATTCAGTTATAGGGGCATTGCTCCTAGTTGTCCTGGGTTTGTACTTTAAGCTGCACCCAAAGTTCCAGCATTGGTTTTTTTAGGATTCTAAAAAGGGATCAGATAGCATATGTTCAAGCTGAGCAAGCTACTAGGATGCCAATAGTATGTTTCTGTTAACTTTTAATTGTGGATTTCCTATGCAAATGGGACTTCTCAGGGTCTTGGCTAGTATTGCTTTTAAATGAGGACATGACCTTTATTTCAAACAGATTTCAAAGATTACTAAAGTGTTAGTCAAAGTCTTTCTTAGATGTCCTTAGAATAGCAGAGATTTGGATTTGTTATCTGGCTGCTAACTTACTGAATAACCAAAAGATATCTTTCTTCATCTCTGTTTTCTTCTTTAGTGAAGAAAGATAACAACTGTCTCTTTACATTCTCCCAGGGGTATCAAGGATTAAGGATGTTGTGAACATCCTTTAAAGAAAGGTTATAGTTTATTGCATAAAGATAGCATCATCATCTTTGGCAATAGTTAAGTTTTATTACTTAACACAAGAGAAGACTCTACACATGGACATCATCAGATGGTCAATACTGAAATCAGATTGATTATATTCATTGTAGTCAAAGATAGAGAAGCTTTCTACAGTCAGCAAAAACAAGACTAGGAGCTGACTGTGGCTCAGATCATGAACGCCTATTGCCAAATTCAGACTGAAATTGAAAAAAGTAGGGAAAACCACTAGACCATTCAGGTATGACTTAAATCAAATCCCTTAGGATTATACAGTGGAAGTGACAAATACATTCAAGGGATTAGATCTGATAGAGTGCCTGAAGAACTGTGGACAGAGGTTCATGACAATGTACAGGAAGCAGTGATCAAGACCATCCCNTGAGACAGTTGCTTACTGATGGGTCAGTCATTTTGGATAAGAGAGTTAGGCAGTACTAACTTTTGTGTCTTTATGGGCCAAGGAGAATTTTTAGAAAAGTAGCTGACAATTCCAGGTGTCTAATATAATTGCAATTATCTAGTTTCTTCTCTATCTCCTCATTGGTCTATAAGCTTATTGAGGGTAGTGACATTGTCATATTCATCTTGAGATCTGCAGATCACATTCAGGTTCAGCACAATAGATATTCAATAAACAAGTAGTTAATCAGTGAATGAATGAACCTACTGATGTATGGATCAAATAATTTGTCTATTCATGAAGAAAAATAAATGGCAATATCAATATTTCAAACTAATTCATTTCCTCCAAAATCATTAGTAATAATATATGTATAATTCAATTCTATGCTGATGACACATTAAAGTAATAAAGTCCTTTAATTTTATATAGAGTAATTTGATAAAATAAGCAATATTAATATATAAAAATTATATATACATTATATATATATATATGAATGAAAGTACATGGAAATGAAAATCAAGGTGATTATCAGTGAGTCCTGGGCTTAACCACAGAAGATGTCCAGTGAATCTTGAATCTCATTTTAATTGAATGCTCGTCATGAATTGATGGAGAGATTCTGAGAGCCACCCAGGCAAAGAGAAAAATTGTTAAAAATGAACGAAAATGGGAATGAATAAGAGTTGAGCCAGTAGGTGGGGGAGAAATGGTAAGAATATCAATTTGACTCACACCGTACAGAGATACTGAGAAATATTAATACATACACATCATCTATCTATTTATATTTGAGTCAATAGACAAGTAGAAGAAATTGGTTGTTCTTAAGCAAAAGAATAAGATAAAAAGGGTATTTTGAGAGTTGTGCCAGGAAGAACTAGAGACCAGAGGAATAAAGTCCTGTCAGGGAAGGTGAAATGATTTAGTGTTTTTCCAGCAATGACAACTATGGGATAAGATAGGAAAGAAGAGATTTATAAAGACATCCAGTAAAACAAACCACAGGAATTTGTACCAGGATGGACATGGGACAAAGAAAAGAAAGTAACTTTGAGATTGTAAGGGAAAACTGAAGATAAAGTGTCATCAATGATAATGGAGAATTTAGGAAGGTACAACATTTTGGAGGTGATAATTTCTGACCTGTTAAGTCTTACCGTCATTAAAATAGGTATCTCTGGAAGTAGCTGAAGATTTAGGACTAAAAAGAAGACAGGGCTAATGTTTGCATCTTCCTTCCTCTTGGCCTGATTGTTTCTCTGCTCTATTTGTTTGTTTTTGTATGTTTTATTTGCTGGCTTTGGACCAAATTGGAGACTGACGTCTGGCTTTACAGGAAGTTTGTATGAACCTCTGAGCCAAGGAGATTCTTTCATGTATTCATTTTAACAAGTGATATGAGCTGAGTACCTTTTCTGTTTTAGGAACAAAGCTGAGAGCTATAGACACAAAGATGAAAAGATGATCTCTTAGACATAGTCATCCAAACAAATAATTATAAAAATGCAATAATCACCAGTGAAACCCAGGTTACTTAACTCATCCTTGCTTGAGGGTAAAATTGAGGATACAAAATTTGTCATAAAACTATGTCCTTAGCTTTATCCCTATGCTCAGCAGAAAATCCGGCCTTTTCAAAAGCCTTTAAAATAGTTTAGGATTCCTTAGAAGTATCACACATTTGCCCTTACCTATCATATGCCATCTCTTTTACACAGTAGGGTGCATGGAAAGTTCTGGATCTAAACCCACCTCATCATTGTGTGCTCAGTCACTTCAGTTGCCCTATGGACTGTAACCCACCATGCTCCTCTGTCCATGGGATTCTCCAGACAAGAATGCTGGAGTGGGTTGCCATGCCCTCCTCCAGATCTTCCCCACCGAGGGATCAAACCTCAGCTTTGCAAGAATATAAAGTATGAAGTTAAGCATAGCAAGATACAAGGCTGGACAAGCAGAGATAGTCAGATATCCATACTGGAGCTCTCTGACTTCTGTTATGATTTTGTATAGTTTACTTCTATGAAATAGTACCTACTCTTCATAGGAATATTCCACAGGACTGTTGTCTGTTCAGAGGAACAAAGAAAAGCAAACAGATCTCTTTGTTCTGCTTCTTTGGAATACTTTTGATGTGAGTTGGGCTGGCTTCCTCTGATGGAAAGCTGCCATTTGCCTCCTTAGGATGCTGCATCTCTCTGGTTTTCTTTTTTGTCTTAGAGCCTCTCACAAATTTAATCCCTGGCTCTTCATGGCTAGGTATCTTTTAATCATTTGGGACTTTCTCCTAAGAAGATCTTTAGAGCTGCCTGATTAAAAAAAAAAAACAAAAAAACTCTTACCTGCTTAGCTGCCCAAGGAAAGGAATCTGTTCTCTCACCAAGAGGTGCCACCATTCCCCCGTCAGTAGAGCTGACTGGCTCTTCACCCTTGAATTTTCTCCAGTCCAGCTTTGGTTCAAACTGTAATTCATCATCTGCTTCCAGGCCCACAGATGAGCTTCTTCCTCCTGTCCTCTCTTTATGTAGTCTATAATGCTCTCTTGGATTCTCCAGGGATGTTCTAGACCAGTGCTCTTCAAGCTTTAAATGATATAGAAATCACATGTGATTTCAAATGTAGACTCTAATTTAATAGATCTGGGCTGGAGCTTGAGATTTTGAATTTCCAACAACATCCCAGGTAAAACTGATGCTGCTAGTCCATGCATCATACTCTTAAGTAGCAAGGTTCGGAAGATTTTCTTCTTGGGAGTCTACCCTGGCTCAGGTCTAAGTAAGCCACCTTATCTGAAGAGGAAATGTTGGCCATCATCGCATGTGCCTGGCCCAATTATGCTTTCTTTAACCTGGCTTCCTGGGTCCCTAAACTTCCAGCTGGGCTTCATGGGATTCAGCATGAGTCCAAGTGGAATCATCCTCACGTCTGATCATCAAATATCAGGGAACCTCATATAGGCCCTTCTACCACTCAGTCCCCAGGTTTTCAAAGCAGCTATCTGTGTTGTCTCCCATTTTTCTCTCTGTAGCTATTTCTATAGCTGGAGATCTATTTCCTCCTAACTTGACTACAAGAGGGATACAGACTCCTTAGCACCCCAGTCTCACAGCCTCTTGAGGCTCAGAGGCTGTGTTGGTTTTAAAGATGTTCCTTCTAATTGTTTGGGCAAAACATATTTTTTTAAAACTACATTTATAGTACCACGTATAAACATAAGGAAATTACCGAGATGAGAGCTCTTAAAATCTGGTCCATGTTTTGCAACTATTTTCCTCTGCCTTGGTAAAAATGAATGCCTAAAGCCTAAAAATCCCTTCCTTCTGTTGTCAAAGTCCTACTTTCCTCCGATTGCTTCATATGTGTTATCTTTTGGTTTCTCCCTGATTCTCTGGTTATGTGACCTCCCTTCTTACTTGCTCCAATATCTGAGCCCCCTTCTCTTGACCCTCTCATTTCTAATATATTTAGATTCTGACTTCCTACTTCTGGTCTCTTGCCTCCTCCAACCAGTCCAACTTACCATTTTGCTTCCTCCAAGGAGGCAAGGGACCAGGAAACCTTATTGTTTTGACAGCAGTCCTATAAATGTTTTAGAATGGTGACCTTGCCAATATTACTTGATTTTGTTCCCCTTGACTGCCCTCTGGCTCCTGACAGACACTTTGGATCTCAGATGTGTTGGTGTTATGCCTTTATCAGTTGCCCAGGTGTACCATTGATCTGACGATTTTCTGCCGCTTATCATTTGGACTTCTTGTTTCTGTCTCCATTTTCCAGTTCTAATCCACACACCTGCTGCCAAACAGCAAGTATTTAGCATAGAGCAATTAGGGTTATCTCTCACATTTACTTAAGATTTACCATTAGCAAATTGACTGTCCTTGCTACCTTTTAAAAAGAGTTGGAAAATCCAAATTTTGTGTCATAAATTCGAAATAAACTCAGAGTTAATACGTGTTTCTTAAAGGTTGACACAGTCTTCTTCAACTGCACTAGTCCCTTTGCCTATACTATTGCCTTCTAACACTGGCCCCCATAGCTCTGCAAGTGGCTAGTTCCTTCTTATTTATATCTTGGTTTAAATATTAGCTTCCACAGACCCTGAAGTCACTCTTGTTTCATTATGCTTGGATACTTTATTCCTCTTATTTTCTTCCTACCCTGATTATAAGTTATGCTTATATATTCATCTCTACATTTTTATCTATTCACTGGGCTATAAATTCTACAAGAACACAGGAACTGTATCTGGTTGGTGCAATATTAAATCAGCAGATTTAATATTGTTGATTAAATAAAACAGCATGCTTATTTAAATAAATAAAACATCATGCTACATTATAGATGTTCAGTAACTACTCAGAGAATGGATACTTGATATAACCTTGGTAAGAGGCAAATATTCCAGCATTAACTCAACCAAAAGTGTTTGAAGTCTTCTCAGTGATGATGGAGGTTTAAAACTTTGAGTTTACATAGACAGAATGGGAAGCCTGAAGAGTCATGGGAATTCTGAAACCCCAGATAGGTTTCAAGGGTAATCAGCCATTTAGCACAGTTTGCCCCTTGACCTTGTTTTTGCTGAAATCCCCCCTGAGACTATCAAACATGATCAATTATTAGATTAACAAACAAAGTATTAACGGAGCCTCCTGATTCAAATGGTTTGTAAAGCTGATGTAAAGCATTCCTAGTCGCTCATTCTGTCCCTTGAAAGATTGTCTTTTTTCTCTTTGTCCTTAAATTATTTGCTGTAGCTCCTGTATATAACTAGAAAGATTATCGCACATTGATTTTTGTTTTTCTTTCAGTTCATTTAAAAAACAGATGTGAGGTCTCTAGGTAAATCAAGAGGTGAGTAGAAAGAAGTGCAACCTTGGTATGATTAGGGAATGGAACTATGCATGATTTTGGAGAAGTTAAATATATGGTTGCTGCTGCTGCTAAGTCGCTTCAGTCGTGTCCGACTCTGTGCAATGCCATAGATGGCAGCCACCAGGCTCCCCGGAGCTCCCTAAAAACAGCACTGAAGAAAATTAAAATAATCTTCTGTCATGATTGTGAGTAGGGCAAACCAGTAGTATAATGAAGAGTTTTATAGAACATTCTCAGTCTCTCTTCTCAGAAGAAGGCTCTGGTAAGCTTAGACTATCCAACTTTATTAAATCTAGGAAAAGCAAATAAGCTTCACGTAAAAGAATAACACATATATGAATACAGGTAGGTTGAACTATAAGAGGAAAGGAAGGGGAAAGTCATTCTTTGTGTGCACAGCAAAAATAAGATTCTTTCTCTGAAGTGTGAAACCATTGTAACTCCAAAGTGCTTGGTAGAACTGAAGCCAAAATGTGCATATGACTCAGCAATTCCACTCCCTGGATATACCCAATAGAAAGGCATACACATAGTCACCAAACAAAAACAAAAACAAAAACATGCACTTGTGTGTATACAGAAATACTATTTATAATAGCCTCAAACTGGCAACTACCCAAATGTCCAACAAAAATAGAAAGGAAAAGTAAATTGTGATATATTCACATAATGGAATGCTATCCTGCCACGGGAGACTTGAGATCTGAACCTGTACACAATATAAAAAACTTCACAAATGCAATATTGAGCAAAAGAAAAACAGTCCCAAAGATTATATATGATATGATTCAAATGATATGCTGCTGCTGCTGCTGCTAAGTTGCTTCAGTTGTGTCCGATACTCTGCGGCCAGATAGACAGCAGCCCACCAGACTCCCCCGTCCCTGGGATTCTCCAGGCAAGAACATGGAGTGGGTTGCCATGTCCTTCTCCAATGCATGATAGTGAAAAGTGAAAGTGAAGTCGCTCAGTCGTGTCCGACTGATAGCGACCCCATGGTCTGCAGCCTACCAGGCTCCTCTATCCATGGGATTTCCCAGGTAAGAGTACTGGAGTGGGGTGCCATTGCATTCTCCCCAGATGATATGAAAACAGGCACATCTCTGCTTTTAGAAAATGGGATAGCACTTACCTTTGAAGAGGAAGATGAGGACTAGAAGGGGTCTTGGGACTGAGAGTTTCTGGAATGCTGCTAATGTCTCTTCCTAGACCTGTGTATTGGTTAAACAGTTATATTCAATTTATGAAAATTCATCAAGCTATGTGCATATCATATATGCATTTTCTATAGGCATATGTCGGAGAAGGCAGTGGCACTCCACTCCAGTACTCTTGCCTGGAAAATCCCATGGACGGAGGAGCCTGGTGGGCCGCAGTCCATGGGGTCGCTAAGAGTTGGGCACGACTGAGTGACTTCCCTTTCACTTTTCACTTTCATGCACTGGAGAAGGAAATGGCAACCCACTCCAGTGTTCTTGCCTGGAGAATCCCAGGGACGGGGGAGCCTGGTGGGCTGCCGTCTATGGGGTCGCACAGAGTCGGACACAACTGAAGCGACTTAGCAGCAGCAGCATAGGCATGTTACATATTAATTTTTTAAAACACATTTTGTCAGGACTAAGGATTCTCTTTTCCCCAACTATCAAACAGTTACTCTTCTTTCCTTGCTTTCATTCTTTTTGGCTGGTGTCTTGAAAATTTAAAAGAGTAACAAGAAACAGTGATTTAAATGATTAAACCCAAGTGAAAGGAGTGATAATCAAAGAACTTTAAAAAAAAAAAAGAGAGAAGAAAAGAAAGCAAGAAAGATAAAGAAATGCAATTGCATCATCTGGTGTCAGGCCTTATCACTCCCTGTATATGACTGAGCTGCTAGACCTTCTCCCTTAAACGGCCACCATCTTCCCATAGCCTGCCCATCACAGAGAAGCCAAGTTTTATACAGTTCGGGGCTTTTTCAGGAAGACATGGCTGAATGGGAAAAGGAGAAGAGAAAAATGGGAGGAAAGTATAGAAAGAAGGAAAGGAAGTCACCATTTTCAGTGAGGCTCTTTATAAATCACTACTTACACACAGTGTTTTTAAGACTTAATTTTCTTGGCATTTAATTATTCAGTAGCCACTTTGGAAAATACACTCAATAATAAACATTAAACTGTGTTTTTCAAATCAAATACATTTAAGCCAGATACAAATTCTCCACTTATTCCTAAATATTAGCAAAAATAATAAACTTTCAATACCATTATCAAATTTTGCTTTTTTATCTATTTCATACAGTATTTCTGAAAGTGAGTTGCTTGCATTCTTAAAAATTTCCCTGGCTTACATGACATAAAGCTTAAAATTATTCTCTGACAAGACTTTTAAGTTATTGAAGCATAATCTGGCTGGGGCCAGTGAGGTAAGCCACAGAGTAAAAACACAAGAGTCAAACACTGATCCTAGAGATTACTGATGTGTGGGGTAACTTGTGATACTTCTTATCTGTTCCTGCATTTTTAACATATTAACTTCTAAATGAAAAAGCCTAATTGGCTCTTTTGTCTTCATAATATGGAAACCTCAGGAACATCTGCATGGTCTATTTTTTATCCAGAAATAAAACATTAACATAAACATTGTTACTGTTTTCCAATAGACTAGAAAACAAACTCTCAGAAGTCAAAAGAAACCCCATGGCCTGTAGTCCAAGGTCAAGAAATTCCAGTGAGTACCAGTTGCCAACTCCTCATTTTTATAGATGGGGAGGTAGAGGTGAAATACCTCATTCAAGGTTAAACTGGAGTCGGTAACTGGAACCCAACCAATCCCTGGGTAATATGTGATGCATGTTATCATATATTACTTTTGAGAATCCAGTTTCAATTCAGTTTCAGGGCACAGAAGAGAAACTACTTTCAGTTTTTAAAATTTAGATAAAATAATCATAGAACTAGGAGTATAGATTCTAGAATAAATGCCTCCCAGAAGCTTCTTCTTTTAAAAATGTGTTCCTTCAAGGCTATTTTCTGTTCCTCATCTTTTCTCCCATAATATTTTCCTGCCCTTCTCCAGTGTCACTCAGTCTTGCATTATCTGTTTTCATTCATTCCTTCTTCATGTTTCTGGGTTCAACTGGGAGATGGTTTAAAAATAAATACATGGATGAAAATGTTCACATATAGAACTTTCACTAATTTAAAGGGACTAGTTTTATGAATATTGAAGTAGAAAAGAAAATCTGCTTTACATAAAATCTTACTCAAATTCTACTTTATTTTGAAAAGTATTTTGAGGCAGATCATCATTCTGAATTTTTAAAAATATTTTCTTCTCCTTAACCTGAAATAATTGCTGAAATTTAAAGAATATAGTAAATAAATATTTTGTTATGTGAATAAAGTTTTTGTAAAGTCTTTGAAGAAGAAAGCATTTAGTTTTCTCCTTTGGGGAAAAAAAAAAACCCAAAAGTTTAGAAGCATTGTCTTAGACGTTAATGTATCATGAGATGAGGATGTAATCTTTTACAGTTTACAAAGTATTTTAACACAAATTAAACTTGCTTGATCCCTGTAAAAGTATGAGAAATAAACAGGAAAAACATTATTATTCCCATTTTATAGATGAGGAAACTGTGACTAAGCTTTTTGCACAAATAGCAATTTAACAGGAAGAAACAACTTGAAACTATATTTTTGATCCCTAAGTTCTGTTTTGTTTTTTTAATGTGATAGGTGACTGCTACCCCTCTTCTTCTTCACTACCCCCCTACTCCCCCCACCTTGTCAATTGCCCTTCCTGTTCCATGCGATGCTTCTAAGGTGGCCTGTTCAGAGAATATACTCAGGAAGACATATTGAATTATGAATTCTGGCTGTACAAGCCTCCACCCTCCTACCCAAGTGAAAAAATTCTGGCAAGGCCATCTGTTTAGTCAAGCATGTGCCTGATGTCTGTGGGAGGATCGACAACTGTACCACCATGGATCCAGGCCCCAGAGAGTAAATATTGAAACATGTGTTTGTTTCTGTACATGTGCCTCAGGGCTCAGTGATGGGCACATTTCAAGGATCTAAATAATAATAGTGATGGGGATGCTGCCAGCCCCAGTACTGTTGCAGTACCTGAGCTTCACTCAAAGAAGAGCTGTGGCCATTTTTCTGATTACACATTCTCTCTCCCTTTCATGCTGTTTCCAACCAATCCCTGTTGTTACCCTACCTTCCTTGGTTCCCTCCTTCCTGCTCCTCCAGCTGGTTTCCCTTTTGAAGGACTCACTACTGTGTGTTTTCACAGATTCCTGACAATTGAGTTCTTCTAAGGAGATGCCTGGGCTTCCCTGGTGGCTCAGTTGGTAAAGAATCTGCCTGCAATGTGGGAGACCTGGGTTCAATCCCTGGGTTGGGAAGATCCCCTGGAGAAAGGAACAGCTAGCCACTCCAGTATTCTAGCCTAGAGAATTCCATGGACAGAGGAGGCTGACAGGCTACAGTCCATGGAGTTCAAAGAGTCGGACATGATTGAGCAACTTTCATTCACTCAAGGGGATGCCTAAATTCCTGTTTTTTTCCCCCTTCACTTCATTTTATCAGTTAGAAGCAAATAACACATCATCAGAATTTCTTGAGTATGATATACATGAGGTGTCACAGGAGTATGCAAAACAATTAGAAAGCTGTATCTGCCCTCATCCCAATTGGTTTGTAAGGTAAAGTATGAGATCACCTAGGAAAAGCAACCTTTAGATAGGTACTTAATAGCATCACCATCTCGACTGACATGAATTTGAGCAAACTCTAGGAGGTAGTGCAGGAGAGAGGAGCCTGGTGTGTTGCAAGTTCATGGGGCTGCAAAGAGTTGAACAAGACTTAGTGACTGAACAACCACAAATTATCTTTGATGGCACATGGGAATCAAGGATATCAGGTGGGTTATACAGGGGTAGCTTTTAGGAAGGTGAGAAAACAATGTCAAGTGGTGATATAACTGGGCTTAGACCCAATAATCTCCAGCAGCGGTCATTCCCAAACTATTGCAAATAAACATATAATCCAAGGTAAGAAGAAACAATTTCCTATCCAATTTCAGCTTTAAAATGAGACTCCTCACTATTCCCTTCAGATCAGGTTGCCATATAACTTAAGTTCCTCAAATTTAGAAGTCCTGGAGGTACACTGAGAAGTGAGTTTCAAAGGAAATGATGCATGTAGAATTTTAGAAAAAAGGTTTGAGAGAATTTTTATAGTTGGAAATAGAGGATTGTATAAAACCAGTGATAAGCACATAAGAAAGGAGATATGACAAAAGCAAAAAGAAAGCCCTGTTAGGTTATAAGAGAAAATGGAGATTGGAAAAGAAGGGTAAACTGATGGAGGTTCCTGAAAGTCAGATGAATGACAACCATGCTTAACAATTCTCAAACCTCAGGTATATTCTGGGCTCCATGTTATCTCTCACAATAAGATGGGACACTGCCTTAGTTCCACAACAGTCCTACCAGAAAGTATAATGAATCTTGTTTTAGAGGATGCAATAAAAGGGTTAAAATGTTGACCAGAGTCACACAGCTAGTAAGTGGCATATCTGTCTGAATCTGCAGTTCATGTTCTTTCTGCTTTTCATAATTTCAGTTATAAGAAGTTTAGATTAACTATGCAGGAAGTTGGGAAACTTCACAGGTTTTATTTTTCAGTTCAATTTTATTTTTGTCAGAGTAATATGTGCAAATAGTTCTGAAAGTCAAATATGACATAATAAAATGTGCCGTTCCCTGTCCCTTTCTCCCTCCCCCTCACTAAGTCCTGTTCCTCAGAGGCAACCATGTCCATTTCTTTTAGTTTTCTTTTTTTCCCATTCTATTCCATTTTTCATATTTCAGAATGAAATACTTCTACTTATTATCAATTTAAAACATCCATTGGTATCTTATTTTTTTACGTTAGGATTTATCTTTTATATACCTCCACGTCTACTTCCACCTTCCACTCCGCTGTCTCAACAATTATAGAATTTGTGGGGATAAACTAATACTCAGTGTTTACATTATGATGTTGATATAAATAGTATTTACTGTGTAGCTAGGTATTGTACCCTGGCTATATTTACTTCTTATATACCTCTTTGCCTTTTTTTTTTGGAGGTAAGAAATTTCCTTGGTTTTTAAATGACTTTGTTTCCTGTCTACTTACTGCTAATTCTTTCTAGATGAACCATAGATTTTAAAACATCTCACAAAACTAAATATTTCCCTATGATCAGTTTCATCAGATAAGCTTACAGCTTTTGGTGTTGAAGAGTCCAGTGACTTCCAACCCTTTGTGATTTGTTTTCTTTTCTTTTTGCTCTTTCTTTCCTTTTTTTTCTTTTTAACAGTTTTCTCTTTACCACTTACGTTATCATTTTCTATGAGCCTTGGTTCTTGGGTCTTTTAAAAAAAATCTTCTCTATTATTCATCTCTTTGTCATTTGTTCTTTATTTGAGAGGATTTCACATCTTTGTCTTCCAAGCCCTCTATTGCATGTGTATTTTTTTTATCATTTTAATATTTTTGTTTATCAAAAGTTCTTAGCCTCTAACTGTTCTTCCTCCACATTTTTGTTTCTTAGATGCAGCAGCTTTTTCATTTTCTCTACAGATACTAAATTATGGGTGTTTTGTCCTTGGGAAATTTTTTCTTTTCCCTGCATTTTTTTCTATACTCTTTTTTTCTTGTTTGTGTTGGTCTGTTTTTCCTAATGAAGGCTTTCTTTAAATGTCTGGTCACTGTAGCCTGACCATTCATACATAAGAATGAGGAACTATAAAATTGGAAGCTCTGCATGTGGGAGCACTGTAGAATGATAGAGCAGTTGTATAGCCTTTTCATTGAGGACCCCTGAATGCCAGTATTGGGTAATTATGTTTTTCTTGAAGTCATTCAGTTTCTACAGAGAAAAATCCCCAGTCTATTTCTTAGAGTCAGTACCCCAGCCTTTGTGAAGAGAGCTAATAGAAAAAGCAGAGGGGAGGAGAACTGTCTTCCTATTCAACATGTAAGCTTTCATTTATTCCCACTGTTTTCAGCTCCAGAGTTCACGCCTCCTCCAGTGATCCTAGGATTCACAAATTCAGTCTCCCTAGTCCATTTTTCTAGAAAATAAATATCTAGTCTTAAGCAAGGATAAAGGCAGAAGCCTAGGAGCTGTAAGCAATTGGCATATTGATTTAAATCAATCCCTTGTTACCAGCTTTGTTATTGTATCTCTGTCTGGAGACTCCTTTCCTTCCAAGTCCTTAGACTTTCAGTGGCTCAGACAGTAAAGAATATGCTTTCAGAGCAGGAGACCTGGGTTCAGTCCCTGGGTTGGGAAGATCCCCTGGAGAAGGGAATGGCAACCCACTCCAGTATTCTTGCCTGGAAAATTCCATCAACAGAGGAGCCTGGCAGGCTACAATCCATGGTATCATAGAGTTGGACTTGACTGAGAGACAAGCACTTTACTTTTACTATGGAAGAAATTGCCCAACTTCTCATTGGTTCCCCCACTGTACAAGCATTATTATTGCTTCCTTCTTTCTGTTAAAACAGCTATTATCCCTTCATAGAGGTTTTTTCCTTCTCTTTCGCCTGAATTAAAAAGCAAAATCAGTATTAATTTGCCTTCATTTTAGTGGAATTTCTGAGATATGAAATATATATGTTTGCCTAATCTTCTGTGTTGATCATACTCACAGTTCGGTTTCCCTGGAAACAAATGCTGAGTTAGTTTGAGGATCAAGGTTAGAGATCAATGCTTGTGAAAGGAAAGAGAAGAAAGCACAACTGAGCAGAGGGAGAAGCTGAATTTCCACAGACCTCTTGCAGGTCTGACAAAACCTCAGCCCACCAAGCAAGGGGCTCTGTAGTGAACAATGCTAGTCAGAACTGTCCTTGACCCAGCAGAAAGAGCTGGGTCTTTATACTCCTGCCTCACTGAAATGTGAGCTGCCCTGGGAAAGCTGTGATCTTGGATGAAAAGGAAAAACTTACTTCCCTCTGTGCTTCTCTCCTGTGACTCTCCTTTACTGCTCACACAGAATACTTCACTTGTGACTGTTCTAGTCACTGTGTATGTGGAAGTAAATCCCACAGCCAGCAGTTCTCTGCAACACCAGCTGGGTGTCCATAATTTAACTCAATTCTGACATTACCTACTGAAGATAGTGCCAGATACCATAGATAAGGCTCAGACCCACAAATTCCTACCCTACTTCAAGTGCCAGTCACAGTAGGCCCCCAGGTTACCCACAACTTCTGTCCAGTTAGGCTACAAATCAGAGGTTCCCATCACCTCCTCCTCAGCTTCAAATAATTTGCTAGAGTGGCTCCCAGAACTCAGGGAAACACTGAATTTGTTTACCAGTTTATTAAAAAATATTTTAAAGGACGTAGATGTACAGCCAGATGAAGACTTATACAAGGTGAGGTCTGCGAAGGTCTGTAGCACAGCAGCTTCAGTCCCCACGGAGGTGAGGGGTGTCATCCTCTTAGTAGGTAGGTGTGTCTACCAACCTGAAAGCTCTACGACCCAGTGCTATTGGGATTTTTATGGAGGCTTCCTCTTGTAGGCGTGGTCAATTATTGACTCTCTTTCCAGCCTTTCTCACCTCTCTGGGAAAGGGATGGGACTGAAAAGTCTAAGTTTCTAATCATGGCATGATCCTTCTGGTGACCACCCCTCATCTAGGAGTCACTTAGAATCCTCTCATTAGAACAAAAGATACTCCTAGGATTCCCATCACTTAGGAATTTACAGGAGTTTTAGGAGCCCTGTGTCAGGGACAGAGGTCAGAGAACAAGAGATGCTCCTAGTAGTCTCATCACTTAAAAAATTACAAGAGTTTTGTAAGCTTTGTACCAGGAACCAGGGGCAGAGACCAGTATGTATACTTTCTGTTGTCTTGTATTGGGCAAGGCAACTCCCTGAATCTGGGGGTGACCCTGAAGGAGCTAACAGCTGCACGCTATCTGCGGACTCTCCTCCTCATAGCTGGGCAGCAAGTCCTTCCCTGAAGGGAAATCTGGGTAGTGTACCTCCATGTCTACAACAAAAGGAAGTCCCACCATAAGTTTTCCTTTAAAACAGCATTATAGAAATATAATCCACATACCAAGTGATTCATCTACTTAACGTGTACAGTTCGATGGCCTTTAGTATATTCACAGAGTTGTGCATTTGTTATCATTTTAGACCATTTTCATTGCCTCTGAAAGAAACACTGCTCCTCTTATATGTCACCCTTCAATCCTCTCATCGTCCCAAGCTCCAGGAAACTACTGATCTAAATTCATTCTATTTCTGTAGATCTGCCTATACTGGGCATTATGTGTAAACGGAATCACACAATATGTAGTTCTTTGTGACTGGCTTCTTTCACATATAATAATGTTTTCAAGGTTCATAAATGTGTAGCATGCATCAGCTCTTCAGTTTTTATTGCTGAAGAAAATTCCAATGTATGGATATTATTTATCCATTAATCAGTTGATGGATATTTGAGTTATTTTCATTTTTGTGAAAGGATTATTTTCACNTCTTTGTGACTGGCTTCTTTCACATATAATAATGTTTTCAAGGTTCATAAATGTGTAGCATGCATCAGCTCTTCAGTTTTTATTGCTGAAGAAAATTCCAATGTATGGATATTATTTATCCATTAATCAGTTGATGGATATTTGAGTTATTTTCATTTTTGTGAAAGGATTATTTTCACTTTTGTTGTTTTCACTATTGTGAATAATGCTGCCATAAATATTCATGTACAAATTTTTGGACATGTTTTTATTCCTTTTAAATATATACCTAGGAGTGAAATTGACGGGTCATATGGTGACTCTATACTTAACTGTTTGGGGACATGCCAAACTGTTTTTCAAAGTGGCTGNCTCGGTATTCCTTTTGAGTGGAGACAGGTGTTTCGGTTAACTTCTTGAGGTGTAGCCAGGGAATGAAGGAACCTTTTGAAGTCTAAGTGGGGTGGTGTGATTTCCCTCGAGAATCCGCCTCAGAAAAAGGCCTCATCTCGCCTGGAAAGGAGAATCTCCTAGTTTTTCTCGAGTTACGAGTTACGGCAGTCCCTCTCTAGTTAAGATGCGGATATCTGGGATTTCCTTGTTTGACCTCCAAAAAGTCCAGTCTCCATGTGAGTTACCAGGGGCTTTTGGACTTTGCACTTATGTCGGTGCCGAGTCCTGACTTCTCATCAGGAGCTAAGGCCAGAAGCTGAGGTGTCCTCTGCAGTGCTGACTGGATCTGGGCGTTACTCTGGAGTCCACATAGGCGAGTCAGGCCTCGTCTCCAGTGGACACACGCACTTCCGCTTACCTCCCGAGCACTCGAATCAGAGTCAGGCTTCCCGTGAAGTTGACATAAAAATCTGTGGTTTTCCCTCGAAGTGACAAGGACTGTCACACGTGCCACCGAGGTGTGAGTCAATACTCGGGTTAGCAGTAGAGGTAATGCAGGGAAATCAGGTTCATCAGAAGGGGCCTGACACATTTGTGAACTTTTGTAATGGTGACACCACCCAGGAAACANTGCCACCGAGGTGTGAGTCAATACTCGGGTTAGCAGTAGAGGTAATGCAGGGAAATCAGGTTCATCAGAAGGGGCCTGACACATTTGTGAACTTTTGTAATGGTGACACCACCCAGGAAACATTTGTGGGTCTTAGGCATGGTGGCACCGCCAAGGAAGTGCCTCTGGCCTAGCCTTTGGAGAGAGGATCCTTCAGAGATGCGACTGGAACGCCAAGAATCCTTTCCCCTTTCTCGACGAAGCAGGGAAAAGAATCTTAATTTCTGGCTGTGGAGGAGACAACGAGGCTTCTCTTCAGTTGTGACGCGACCCTCAGCATTCCTCTTGAGTGGAGACAGGTGTCTCGGGGAATTTCTTGAGGTGTAGCAAGGGTGTGAAGGATCCATTTGAAGTCTAAGTTGGGTGGTGTGATTTCCCTCGAGATATCGCCTCGGAAAAAGGCCTCATCTCGCCTGGAGGGGAGAATCTCCNTATAACAATTATAAATATATATGCACCCAACATAGGAGCACTGCAATATGTAAGACAAATGCTAACAAAGGGGAAATTAACAATACTTGAGTTATTTTAAGTAGACCTTTCTTCCTTGCAACTTAATGTGCCCTAATACAGAAGATAAAATTACTTTATGGCTGCAATTAAACTTTAGAGACTAAAACCATGATTAACCATTGGTATATGCCAAAAATGTGTGTAATCCCACATATTCTTTTATTCTTTAGAGCAGAGGACAAAGTTCATATTATGTAGGGGAGGCAGAGTAGGGGAAAAGAAAAAACAAAGATGGTTAAGTAGCTGTTTCCATGATTCATGTAAACTTTCTTTTGAATCTTTTAAAAATAATGTTTTCATTTATATGGGAGTCAGTCCATATGTATGCATATATCATATGCCAAATATACCAGAATACTGGATAGAATTACTTAAAAAAGAAAAAAGCAGAAGCTACAGAAGTGAAGCACTAAGTTTCATGATATACATAGAAAGCAAACAATTTAAAATCTATTCCTATAAATACCAAAATGTACACATGAAACATGAGCATAGTATAGTGTTTTTTCAAGAAAGTCTAAATAGATACCAGAATTTTCATTTTCTTCAGCAATTTTAAGTGTTATTTATGACTAACCAATTGAAAGGATTTATCTAAACTAAACCGATGTTTAGTTTCCTTAATCAAGGAAAATTTTAGTAGACTTCTGAATTATAATTGAACTCCTGTATGTGAGTGTTTAAGTCAATCTTAATTCTCTGAAAATACTTGGTGGATGAATTTGGGGTGTGATTCATTTTCCTCTTCTCTCTGACTCAGTTCCGCCACAGTAGCATTGCTCTCTATGGGCATTGCCATAGATTCAGGCTAATGGCCCAGCTTCCTTTTCCTCCTAAGGTAGTTCAGATAGGATTTCTGGACTTAGTGGAACACTTCTGGCAGGGTTCTGCATTGAAGATTAGGAACTGAAAATGGGATTCTAATCTGAGGAGGTATGGCCATCCAGGAAGTGGTCTGGCTGTTTCATCCCTCGCTGACCCAGAGTCCGCTGCCCTCAGGGTGGTCCCCCAACTGATCCTCACTGGGAGGAGAGAGAAACCAGGCCAGGTGGATCTGGCCTTCCCTTCTCAGCATCTCAGAGGAAATAGTCAGAAATCAAAGAGTAAGTGATCAGTCCAGGGTCAGAAACATGGAGATCAGGCTGGCTCAGAGAAAAGAAGAAGCAAAGCCACTGTCCATATAAGGACAAGATAGCATAGTCTAGAGGTTAAGTGCACAGACATGAAGTCAGTCTACTGAGGCTCAGACTCCAGCCTGCCATCTGTTTACTGAGTCTGTTGACCTCCCCAAGTCCTAATGTCCCTGTCTGAATAGATGAATGGTAATCATAGTACCTGCCTCATAATGTTACTTTGAGGACTAAATGTGGTAATATATGTAAAATGAGTTGAGTCTGTCTACTGTGTGCCCATTGTCTTATGTTAGTAATATAAAGCTGCTCGCTTAGAGGAGAGACACGCAGTGAGGGGGACAGGCCAGGGCAGTGGCATGGAGGGGATGCAGGGCGGGTGGAGGCTGCATGTCATAGCCTCTTGCTTTCCACCTGTGCCTGTTATAGATGCAACCTGTGCTCTTCTTGGCCGCGCAGCTGCACCAGCACAGAATAAAGGAAAAGATCTGGAGACGCCTCGGAGAGGAAGGAACAGCTCTGATTTTTCTCCTCAACTCAGCGTATTTTTGTTCCCGTGAAGGCCACTGTAGCTACAAAGATTAAAAACAACCCCCTTCCCCACTAAAAAGCCTGTCTCCAGTGAACGACGAGATTGAAGTGGCAGCACCAGTGACAGAATATCTGGCTGTCTGGCTCCTGTGTGCTGGTGCCTCTCCACCCCCGCCCGTCTCCATCCTAGTTTTGGCTTTCCTAGTCAGACTTCTCTGCATAGCAGCAGAGGGTGTGCTCGGCATCTCTGCCCAATGCCTGACGGACCTGCAGCAGCCCCCGCTGAGGAGGCCAGGCTATGATTCAGAGCACATTTGGAGGGTATTGCTTCTCAGCTGCCAGTGACGGCATTAGATTTTGTATTTTGTGATGGGCACTCTGTGGTCACTGTTCTAGTTAATCAGTTCTCTTGTCTACCTAACCCTCTTCCCAGGGACCCTGTGTCTTTACCCCTGTCTCCTCACTCATTCATCTCTTATTTGTCCTTGTGATTAACTACATATTTCAGTGTATTTGGATATAAAGTCATCTCTCTAATCTGGTGGACAATGAAACCCTTTTGCAGGGATTCTACTTATAGAGAGATGAGGCTACTCAAAGGGAGTAGCCTACAAAACCAAAGCCTGTCCAGGGGTATATGAGTGTCCTCAGCAGGAGGACCTATAGACATTTCATTCAGTCCTCAGGTTCCCAGGTTCAAGGCTCCCTCAGAATAATCATGTGTGCAGTCAGACTCTTCTTTTCAGAGCCTGGGACCCTGAGCCTTAAAGGACCTGTCTGCTGCCTCTCATTGTCCTATGGTAAGTGCAAGTTATCTTATCCACATACATGTCATATTTTTGCAAAGGACACAGACCTTTTGTTTATTGTTATTGAGATATGTATAACATAAGGAGTAGACCAGAGCACTGGGGTTTGACAAATGTGCCCTAGAGATTGCTGTGGTCACAATGAGTGAGGTCAGAGAGAGGCAAGCTGGCAGGCTCTGACCCACCTTCCACCCCAATTCAACAAGAGAAGCTCTGCTTTATGAGTATTGTGCATTTGGTTTTGTACTGAAAAGTCTCTGTTTGCTTGTTCAAATCCATTCTCTGCTCTTCTCCATCTTGCTTTTCCCTCCAAGAAGCTGACGGCCATGAACTGCATCATCTGGTTTTCCTTGCCCTCTAGCTGGGTTCAGCCAATCGGAGGAGCAGCAGGAGACTGGAGGGCAGAGAGAGAGAGAGAATAAGGAGTGTTTATTCCCCTGACTCCTTTTGTTCTAGGTTGTTGTTTGGCAATGGCTACATTCCTCTGTCAAAGTCCACAACTCCTATCTGGTGATACCTTCCTATAGCTACAGTTCTTGCCAGATTCTGGTAACCATGCTTTCCACTCCTTTGTCCGTTAAAGCCTAGGGGTGGCCATGCCACCCCACTGTGGCTAATTTTGTGTTAATTTTTTAAAAAAATCATCCTCTGCTGGATTCTTTTTATCCTACCCCAATATTTGTGAATAGTCCTTTCATTAAACCCTTTTAACTCACCCTTTTTGAGTTTTCCATTTGTGTTTGCATTTTCCATGCTAGTACTATGATTTAGTTGTCTATTGTAAAATCTTATTTAGTAGAGGATTGTACTGCTAAATAAAGTTTGGAAAACCACAACCATGGATCATATAGAAGTATTTTAAGAACAAGTGTCACATTCTTTGTGAGTGTAAATTACCCAAGATGGTGGAGCAGTGTCTTCAAAAAACCATTGATTAGATGATCTTTGCCATACATTTTAAAGTTTCTATTGAAGAATACGTTTATTTCAGTACTAAGTATATTTACTAAATAGAGGNCCTCTGCTGGATTCTTTTTATCCTACCCCAATATTTGTGAATAGTCCTTTCATTAAACCCTTTTAACTCACCCTTTTTGAGTTTTCCATTTGTGTTTGCATTTTCCATGCTAGTACTATGATTTAGTTGTCTATTGTAAAATCTTATTTAGTAGAGGATTGTACTGCTAAATAAAGTTTGGAAAACCACAACCATGGATCATATAGAAGTATTTTAAGAACAAGTGTCACATTCTTTGTGAGTGTAAATTACCCAAGATGGTGGAGCAGTGTCTTCAAAAAACCATTGATTAGATGATCTTTGCCATACATTTTAAAGTTTCTATTGAAGAATACGTTTATTTCAGTACTAAGTATATTTACTAAATAGAGGCTAAAATGACTCTGGAATCAGACAGACTTGAATCCTGACACTGGCACTTACAATCTGTGTGATTTTGAGTAAGTTATTTAATCTCCCTAAGCCTCAGTTTTCTCATCTGTAAAATGGAAGTAATAACTGTCTCTATTTCATAGAACTGTTGTGAGAATAAGTGAGATACTATATATACAGTACTCAATACTGAGCTTGATACCCAATAGACTTTAACTCTTGCTATTACTTATGTGTAATGATGAAACAAAAAGAATGTATCAAAGCAGTATAAGTCAACAGCTTAAAGAAATAATAGTTGGAAAATCTAAATGTCTAGATGGGGAAGCAACAAGTGCTTTACTCACACAAATACCAGACCTGTTTCTTCCTGGAGCTTGTAGATGTTTAAATCAGTCTTCCTGTTCAAAGGCCTGTGGTAAACCAACAGGCATTCTGAGCCAGCAGAGATACGCTGGTGCCATCAGTAAATTCAGCAAGGTGTACAAAAGGCAGTGAAGGTAGCAGTTACCTGAGGAATTATCAGTGTTGCAGATCCTCCTTCAAATCTTGGCTCAAATGTTGTGTTTTCAGTGAGATCTACCCCTGATCTATTTATTTTATCTGTTCTTTATTATTTATTATTATGAATTTATTTGGCTGTGCTGGGTCTTACTTGCAGCACGCAGGGTTCAGGTCAGTCGCTCACTTTCTGACTCTTTGTGACACCATGAACTGCAGCACACTAGGCTTCCCTGTCCATCACCAACTCCCAGAGCTTGCTCAAACTCATGTCTATCAAGTCGGTGATGCCATCCAACCATCTCATCCTCTGTCGTTCCCTTCTCCTGCCTTCAATCTTTCCTAGCATCAAGGTCTTCTCCAATCTTTCCCAGGATCATGAAACAAAGTCTAAAAGAAAGTCTTTTAGACTACTAAAATAAAGTCTTTTAGTAGCAGCATGCAAACTCTAAATTATAGTATGTGGGATCAAGTTCCCTGAACAGGGATTGAAATCAAGCCCCCTGCATTGGGGAAAGATGGAGAAGTTATATACAGTCAGAAAAACAAGACCAGGAGCTGACTGTAGCTCCAATTATGAATATCTTATTGCAAAATTCAGATTTAAAGAAAGTAGGGAAAACCACTAGGCCATTCAAGTATGACCTAAATCAAATCCCTGATGATAATACAGTGAAAGTGACAAATAGATTCAAAGGATTAGATCTGATAGAGAGCCTGAAGAACTATGGACAGAGGTCTGTGACATTGTACAGGAGGCAGTGATCAAGACCATCCCCAAGAAAAAGAAATGCAAAAAGGCAGAATAGTTGTCTGAGGAGGCCTTACAAATAGCTGTGAAAGAAGAGAAGCTAAAGGCAAAGGAGAAAAGGAAAGATATACCCATTTGAATTCAGAGTTCCAAAGAATAGCAAGGAGAGATAAGAAAGCCTTCCCCAGTGATCAATGCAAAGAAATAGAGGAAAACAATAGAATGGGAAAGACTAGCGATCTCATCAAGAAAATTAGAGATAGCAAGGGAACACTTCATGTAAAGATGGGCTCAATAAAGGACAGAAATGGTAAGTATCTACCAGAAGCAGAAGATATTAAGAAGATGTGGCAAGAATACACAGAAGAACTATGCAGAAAAGAATTTCATGACCCAGATAACTACGATGGTGTGATCTCTCACCTAGAGCCAGACATCCTGGAATTCAAACTCAAGTGGGCCTTAGGAATTTTGACTTCCTAAGGTGAACAAAGCTAGCAGAAATGTTGGAATTCCAGTTGAGCTGTTTCAAATCCTAAAAGATGATGCTGTTAAGGTGCTGCACTGAATATGCTGGGAAATTTGGAAAACTCAGCAGTGGCCACAGGACTGGAAAGGATCAATTTTCATTCCAATCCCAATGAAAGGCAATGCCAAAGAANGACTTCCTAAGGTGAACAAAGCTAGCAGAAATGTTGGAATTCCAGTTGAGCTGTTTCAAATCCTAAAAGATGATGCTGTTAAGGTGCTGCACTGAATATGCTGGGAAATTTGGAAAACTCAGCAGTGGCCACAGGACTGGAAAGGATCAATTTCCATTCCAATCCCAATGAAAGGCAATGCCAAAGAATGCTCAAACTACCGCACAATTACACTCATCTCACATGCTAGCAAAGTAATGCTCAAAATTCTCCAAGGTAGGCTTCCACAGTATGTGAACCATGAACTTCCAGATGTTCAAGCTGGATTTGGAAAAGGCAGAGGAACCAGAGATCAAATTGCCAACATCCGCTGGATCATCGAAAAAGCATGAGAGTTCCAGAAAAACATCTCTTTATTGACTACCCCAAAGCCTTTGACTGTGTAGATCACAGCAAACTGTGGAAAATTCTTAAAGACATGGGAATACTAGACCACCTTCCATGCCTCCTGAAAAACCTGCATGCATGTCTAGAAACAACAGTTAGAATTGGACACGGAATGACGGACTGGTTCCAAATTGGGAAAGGAGTACGTCAAGGCTGTATATTGTCACCCTGCTTATTTAACTTCTATCAGATTACATCATGAGAAATGCTGGGCTGGATGAAGCACAAGCTGGAATCAAGATTGCTGGAAGAAATATCAATAACCTCAGATATGCAGATGACACTACCCTTATGGCAGAAAGTAAAGAAGAACTAAAGAGCCTCATGATGAAAGTAAAAGAGGAAAGTGAAAATGTTAGCTTAAAACTCAACATTCAGAAAATGAAGATCATGGCATCTGGTCCCATTACTCATGGCAAACAGATGGGGAAACAATAAAAACAGTGGCAGACTTTATTTTCCTGGGCTCCAAAATCACTGCAGGTGGTGACTGCAGCCATGAAATTAAAAGACTCTTGCTCCTGGGAAGAAAAGCTATGACCAACCTAGACTGCATATTAAAAAGCAGAGATCTTTGCCAACAAAGGTCTGTCTAGTCAAAGCTATGGTTTTTCCAGTGGTCGTGTATGGATGTGAGAGTTGGACCATAAAGAAAGCTGAGCACCAAAGAATTGATGCTTTTGAACTGTGATGTTGGAGAAGACTCTTGAGAGTTCCTTGGAGTGCAAGGAGATCCAACCAATCCATCCTAAAGGAAATCAGTCCTGGATATTCATTGGAAGGGCTGATGTTGAAGCTGAAGCTCCAATACTTCGGCCACCTGATGTGGAGAACTGACTCCGTGGAAAAGACCCTGATGCAGGGAAAGATGGTTGGATGACATCATTGACTCGATGGACATGAATCTGAGTAAGCTCTGGGGGCTGGTGATGGACAGGGAAGCCTGGCATGTTGCAGTCCAGGGGGTCGCGAAGAGTTCGACATGACTGAGACACTGAACGGAACTGCATTGGGAGTGCTGTGTCTTCGCCACTGGGCCACCAGGGAATTCCCTACCTCTGACCTATTTAAAATTGTAGCTGTACCTCAGCCTCCAGAACTCTGTGTCTTGTGTCCTGTTTGATCATTTTCTTACTCCATTGCACCCATCACCTCTCACCTACCATTCAGTCTATTCATCACATATTTGGCTTATTGTCTGTCTCTTCCAGTTGAAACATAAACTCTTTAAAGGCAGGATTTTCTTTTTTTTTNTGTACCTCAGCCTCCAGAACTCTGTGTCTTGTGTCCTGTTTGATCATTTTCTTACTCCATTGCACCCATCACCTCTCACCTACCATTCAGTCTATTCATCACATATTTGGCTTATTGTCTGTCTCTTCCAGTTGAAATATAAACTCTTTAAAGGCAGGATTTTCTTTTTTTTTTGGTGTTATACACTGATGTTTGCCAGGTTGATAATCAGTAAATATCTGTTGGATGTTGTGGAGTCATTTCTAGATTTCACTGTGTGTGAGATTTGGCTCCCTAGTTGTGCTAAATGATAACCTCTGGGTAATTATTTAATTGCATTCAATATATAGATGGCTACATCAGTTTAGCAAGTCAGTTGTCATTTATCATTTATGTCTGGCCTGTACTTGAACTGTTTCTGTTTAGCTGTCTGGCAGAAAGTGGGCACTCAGTAGGTGTATTAGTCCCCTTGTTTTATATTTAACTTTTTGTTGGATATAGGTGTTTTTTTTTAAAAAGACCATTCTTTTGTGTACATGTGTCTTTGTGGGTGAATTTACCTCAAAGTACATCTGTGCTTGAGAGCCGTGTGAAAACCCTCAACTATTTGTACCTTATCAGAGAGAAGACGTTAATTGCTTGTTTAGTATTCCTTCTAACTTTGAGTGTTCCCCCTCATTTCCTTCTTCCCTGCCTGGAGTGACACATTTACTTTTCTAAGTTTTAACATTTAGTTTGTTTTACCCATTGAATGCTTGATATAGAAGCAAGCAAAGCCCAGCAAATCTTTTCTTAGTCAATATAGGTTCTGTTTGTACTGTCCCTCCTCATTAAATAACCTTGTGATTTCTTTCCACATTATCTTCCAACAGGAAGCAGATATCCCTTCACTGCTTTCTTCTGATTAAAAGAGAGATTAGAAATTAACTTGGTAGTTCACAGCATTAAGTCCAAAGGCATAGTGCAAAAAGCTGAATCTCAGTCCAAGACAAAGGACTTGGATGGAGAATACATAGTAGATACTGGGTAGAAGTATATCCTGGGAGGAGAAGCCAGAAATTTTGTGAATCAAAGGGAGGAGAGCTTTTATAGGTTCTCATCTGCTCTGGATAGCTATTAGCTGGTTTCTGAAGCGTCATGGAAATAAGGTATCCTAACAAACTGTAGCAANACAAAGGACTTGGATGGAGAATACATAGTAGATACTGGGTAGAAGTATATCCTGGGAGGAGAAGCCAGAAATTTTGTGAATCAAAGGGAGGAGAGCTTTTATAGGTTCTCATCTGCTCTGGATAGCTATTAGCTGGTTTCTGAAGCGTCATGGAAATAAGGTATCCTAACAAACTGTAGCAAATAGGGTCCATCTTAGGAGCCAACTGTGCTCAGTTATGGTAGTAGTTGAAGTAGTGTTTCTCACAGTGTAGTCCACCAACCAGCAATGTTAGTTTAGCACCACCTTGTACAGTTCAGTTCAGTCGCTCAGTCATGTCTGACTCTTTGTGACCCCATGAATTGTGGCATGCCAGGCCTCCCTGTCCATCACCAACTCCCAGAGTTCACTCAGACTCATGCCTATCGAGTCCATGATGCCATCCAGCCATCTCATCCTCTGTCACCCCCTTCTCCTCCTGCCCCCAACCCCTCCCAGCATCAGAGTCTTTTCCAATGAGTCAACTCTCTACATGAGCTGGCCAAAGTACTGGAGTTTCAGTTTCAGCATCATTCCCTCCAAAGAAATCCCAGGGCTGATCTCNCTTGAAGATATCTCTAGTCTTTCCCATTCTATTGTTTTCCTCTGTTTCTTTGCATTGATTGCTGAGGAAAGTTTTCTTATCTCTCCTTGCTATTCTTTGGACCACAGTCTGATCACATGGGCCACAACCTTGTCTATCAAGGTAGGCCCTATGTAATCACAGTGTCATTAAAAATGGAAGAGGGATGTCCAAGAAGATGTTCAGAGAGAGATGTGATTATGAAAGCAAAGACAAAGAGATAGTGTTGCTACTTTGAAGGAAGGGGAAGGAAGGGGAAGGAAGTGGACTGCAAGCCAAAGAATGCAAGTGTCCTCTTAAATTGGAAAAGGCAAGGAAACACATTGTCTCCTAGAGCCTCCAGAAAGGTACCTAGCCTTAGTGACACCTTAATTTGACCCAGTAAGACCTTTGCCATGCTTCTGAATCACAGAATTATAAGGTAATAAGTGTGAACTGTTAAGGTACTAAGTTTGTGCTAATTATTGTAGCAGCAATAGAAAAAAAATATACCAAGAGTCAGAAACTCTTGAATGTGTCCTTATGTTTAGNGCCTTAGTGACACCTTAATTTGACCCAGTAAGACCTTTGCCATGCTTCTGAATCACAGAATTATAAGGTAATAAGTGTGAACTGTTAAGGTACTAAGTTTGTGCTAATTATTGTAGCAGCAATAGAAAAAAAATATACCAAGAGTCAGAAACTCTTGAATGTGTCCTTATGTTTAGACACCAGTCACTGGGTGGCCACAAAAGTTTTCCTATTCCCCTAGGAATACCTAGTCCTAGTCCTAGGAATACCTAGTCCTAGTCCTAGGATTACCCCCAGTTAATCCATTCTGTGTGTGTGTTAATTGCTCAGTAGTGTCCAACTCTTTGCAACCCCGTGGAGTGTATGTAACTCACCAGGCTTCTCTGTCCACAGAATTCTCTAGGCAAGAATACTGGAGTAGGTTGCCATTTCCTTCTCTAGGGGATCTTCCCAACACAGGAATCAAACCCAGGTCTCCTGCATTGCCGGTGGATTCTGCCATCACTTAACATGTTAGAATGAAAATGCCTCAGATGAACATGGTGTTATGTATTATAGTTTCATGGGCATTGAATCCTGATTTGACTGCAAATTCTGGTCCTGCCATTCTCTAGCTGTATTACTTAACACAAATCACTTAATCTTTCTGGGCTTCAATTACCTTTCCCTTATCTACAAAAGGGAGACAATAAGACATACCTCTTACTATAAGGATTAGTGATAATATCTAATTAAATTATAATATTAGATAATATCTAACCTCATATATGCAGATGACACCACCCTTATGGCAGAAAATGAAGAGGAACTAAAAAGCCTCTTGATGAAAGTGAAAGAGGAGAGTGAAAAAGTTGGCTTAAAGCTCAACACTCAGAAAATGAAGATCACGGCATCCGGTCCCATCACTTCATGGAAAATAGATGGGGAAACAGTGGAAACAATGTCAGACTTTATTTTGGGGGGCTCCAAAATCACTACAGATGGTAACTGCAGCCATGAAATTAAAAGACGCTTACTCCTTGGAAGGAAAGTTATGACCAACCTAGATAGCATATTCAAAAGCAGAGACATTACTTTGCCAACAAAGGTCCATCTAGTCAAGGCTATGGTTTTTCCAGTGGTCATGTATGGATGTGAGAGTTGGACTGTGAAGAAAGCTGAGCACCGAAGAATTGATGCTTTTGAACTGTGGTGTTGGAGAAGACTCTTGAGAGTCCCTTTGACTGCAAGGAGATCCAACCAGTCCATTCTGAAGGAGATCAGCCCTGGGATTTCTTTGGAGGGAATGATGCTAAAGCTGAAACTCCAGTACTTTGGCCACCTTATGTAAAGAGTTGACTCATTGGAAAGACTCTGATGCTGGGAGGGGTTGGGGGCAGGAGGAGAAGGGGGTGACAGAGGATGAGATGGCTGGATGGCATCACCGACTCGATGGATGTGAGTTTGAGTGAACTCCGGGAGTTGGTGATGGACAGGGAGGCCTGGTGTGCTGTGATTCATGGGGTGGCAATGAGTCGGACATGACTGAGTGACTGAACTGAACTGAATGTAGTTATTATCTAGTAGCATAGCTCAGTTAGTAAAGAATCTGGCCGCAATGCGGGAGACCTGGGTTTGATTCCTGGGTTGTGGAGATCCTTTGGAGAAAGGAAAGGCTACCCACTCCAGTATTCTGGCCTGGAGATTTCCATGGACTGTGTAGTCCATGGGGTTGCAACGAGTCGGACATGACTGAGTGACTTTCCATTTAATTAGTGTGTGCACCTAACACAATGCATTGTGCATATTAGTACTCAGTATGTGGTAGTTATCATTACGGCTTCTTAAATTCTTAAGACCACGCTTTCATCTTCCTTCTGCAAGGTGTGTTTAATCAAGGCTCATCTTAGAGACAGAATATAAACAGGTAATGAGATCTTGAAAGGAAGAATCAGTGAGACATCGTATTTTGTCGTATTTAATGATGAATGGGTAGATATTCAAGAATAAGAAAACTGCAAAAATAAGTCCAATTTTTTTGGGGAGGGCACACCATGAAACTGAAGATGACATCTGTACATTGAGTTAGTTGTGAAAAAATTGTTGTCCTTCATAGGTAGAGAGCAGAAAGGTATTTTCTCTGTTGAATAATTATGTAAGTAACTTGAAAGCCGTTTGGGAGCTCATATGCATGCATTCTTTCTCCTTGAAAGGACTGTACATCTCATGACCTAAATCTGCTTCATCATGTCATCACACCAAAAGCTCTTAGAGATATGGAAGCTATAAAACATCTTTAAACTACTGATGACAAAATGTAGTTTGTTTTAAAACTATTTTAAAAATTCTGTTTGAAAAAAATAAGCAAGGGCAAAAAATAGAAAAGAATGCTAAAGTGACACTGAAATCTTATCAGTTCAGTTCAGTTCAGTTGCTCAGTCGTGTCTGACTCTTTGCTACCCCATGAACTGCAGCATGCCAGGCCTCCCTGTCCATCACCAACTCCCAGAGTTCACTCAGACTCACATCCATCGAGTCAGTGATGCCATCCAGCCATCTCATCCTCTGTCGTCCCTTTCCCCTCCTGCCCCCAATCCCTCTCAGCATCAAAGTCTTTTCCAATGAGTCAACTCTCTGCATGAGGTGGCCAAAGTACTGGAGTTTCATAGTAAAACTTAATAGGGTAAAGTGGTAGTTTCCCTGAGAGTTTAAAAAACTTCAAGAAATAGTAATTGTCATTAATAATCTTGCCATACTCAGGAAAATAGGGCCAAATTACCTAAGGCAGTATTTTGGGTTCAACTACAGAGCTACAAACTTCGGAATACTTTAAAAGAATGGTATTTAGTAGCCTCAGAATAAAATAGTGTGCTTTTGTTAGGTTTTGTCAATTAAATTATGGATATAAGCTACTTAAAATATATTTGAGATTCAAAATGTTCCTAATTTAAGAACCAAAGTACATAAATAGATCGCCAGTCCAGGTTTAATGCCTGAGACAGGGTGCTCAGGGCTGGTGCACTGGGATGACCCTGTGTGATAGGATGGGAAGGGAGGTGGGAGAGGGGTTCAAGATGGGGAACATATGTACACCCATGGCTGATTCATGTTGATGTCTGGCAAAAACTACTACAATATTGTAAATTAACTAGCCTCCAATTAAAATAAATACACTAATTTTTTAAAAGTAAAAAATAAAAAGAAGCAAAGGACATCAATAGTAGAGTTTTATTAAGAAATAGGAGTAATTATCATTAGTTAATTCCTGCTGCTGCAAATTTTTTAAATTCCAAATTCAAAAAAGAAATATGGAGCCAGCTCTCTGATAACATTTTACAGGACTGGATAGCAAGTGATATCACTCTTGGAGGAACAGATGGGATCCAATGGGTAATTCCAGTTGCAAATAGCAACCGTGATGACTGGAGTAAAGCCAGAATGGCAGTTGTATGGAAGAGGCTTTCCAGAAGGTTGGGGGAAGCTCCAGGATGGAAGTGGAGTAGCTGGAAGAAATACAACCTTCCTCCTGGGCAGGAGCCAGATGCCATGTTCAGACAGGTTGAAGGTCAAGGTATGACACCAGAACACATGTGATGTACGTAGAAGTAAGTGGTATTTGTGAGGAAGCAGGACAGTGCTGGTGTGTCTAGAGGGAAGAAGAGTGCAGAAAGAATCAGGAAAAGCATGCCATCTCTCAGGATCACTGATCAGGAACAAAGTAGAGGACACACAAGGGGACTTCAGCATCCAGCAGGCAGTTACTTCTAAAAAAGAGCTTGTAGGCATGGCCTGATTTCCACAATGTCAGCCAGGACCTTTGTCCCTTTATTCTCAGTTCTAAAGTGGTCAGACATGACCAGGTGGATGACAGTGTGAGTCTTGGCAAGCAGCATCATTATGATTTGATATTGCAAAGACAGAATGTCTTCAGGTGGTAGGTCCCAGAAAACAAGCTAGGATTCTGCTAAACAAATATGTTCTGAAGTATGCTGGAAAGACCTTTACACAGCAAGGCTACTAGCATCTCCTGCTTCTTGTCTGACTAAGATGTCCCTGCTTCTTGTCTGACTAAAATGTCCCAGAATTCTTCAGCCAGTGACAAAATTAAACATTCATTCCAAACCAAGCTATAACCTGACTTACTATGAAGCAGAAAATTGTTTCAATTTGAGTGATCCTGTAATGTTTAGAAGTCTATAAAATGAGTAAAATGAGATATCAGATGCCCAGCTGCTGCTGCTGCTGTTGCTGCTAAGTTGCGTCAGTCGTGTCCGACTCTGTGCGACCCCACAGTTGGCAGCCCACTAGGCTCCCCCGTACCTGGGATTCTCCAGGCAAGAACACTGGAGTGGGTTGCCATTTCCTTCCCCAATGCATGAAAGTGAAAAGTGAAAGTGAAGTCGCTCAGTCGTGTCCGATTCTAGCGACCCCATGGACTGCAGCCCACCAGGCTCCTCCGCCCATGGGATCCTCCAGGCAAAGGTACTGGAGTGGGGTGCCATTGCCTTCTCCGTCAGATGCCCAGAGTCATTGGAAACTTCCTAATTGATCTCAGTTATTGATTTATATAATGATTTCAGGCAAGTGGACTTGTATAAGAAGTAAAGTTTTCAATTGCTTTTATAATTCTAAGTGAAACATATTGGTGTGATATTTTGCTCTCTGAGTTGGTAACACCATAATCTCATCCCATGGTTAATAAATGTTTGTGATATGAACTAGGAATCTTTGCTCTATCTTACATAGATTAATAAGTATACCTAGATAAAATACAGAAAAATAACTGAAATATTGCAAGTTGATGCTACATGAGACCCTCATTGAATTAGAAACTGTATTATTTCAATTCTACCTCCTAAATATCTCCCAGATCAATCCACATTTTTTTTCAGGCTTTTTAGTCACATTATCCTAGTTTACAGTTCATCACCTGGATTATTGAAATAGCTTCTTAATTAGCCTCCTGTCTTGTTCTCTTTCATTTCTTCCAGTTTCTTTTTCATACTAAAGGAGTTATGATCTTTCTAAATACCTGACCTAGACATTTCACTTCCTTTGGGTAACATATTTAATGAAGCTCTTTTCTTGGGATAAAAGAAATATTTTTCCTTCATATTTCTTAAAATGGTCTGCAAAGATGTGCATGACCTGCCCATCATTCACTTCACCAGTCTGAATTCCATATTCCAGCCCCAATGGACAACTCTGAAGCCCTATACGCCATGTTCTCTTATCTCCATGTTTTCTATTTTATATTCTCTCATTCTGTATCATCCTTCATTACCTCTCTCGCACTCCTCTTTCCCTTCAGCTTTCACAGCTCATGCTACTTTCCCTTCAGGTGTGGTAGGCACTGGCTTGTATTTACCAGTATCCACCTTTCCCACTTCATCCTTGGCACATGGCTACACTATAATCTTAGCCTCCCTTGCAGTTAAGTGTGAGCATGTAACTCAGTAAATTGTGGTGAAAGTGATATGCCACTGTCAGTACTGGTCCTTGTTCTATTTCACCATCCACCATCTACCTGGAAAGAATTCAGAAAACTTTGAAGAGGACAGAGGCCAAAGATGCAGGAGACTGGGTCTTTCATTTGACTATAATATGAGGAAGAGTAAGTCACTAGGACAGAAATGGTATGGACCTAACAGAAGGAGATGTTAAGACATGGCAAGAATACAGAGAACTATACAAAAAAGATCTTAATGACCCAGACAACCACGATGGTGTGATCACTCATCTGGAGCCAGGCATCTTGGAGTGAGAAGTCAAGTGGGCCCTAGGAAGCATCACTATAAACAAAGCTAGTGGAGGTGCTGGAATTCCAGTTGAGCTATTTCAAATCCTAAAAGATGATGCTGTGTATGTGCTGCACTCAGTATGCCAGCAAATTTGGAAAACTCAGCAGTGGCCACAGGACTGGAAAGAGTGAGTTTTCAATCTAATCCCAAAGAAAGGCAATGCCAAAGAATGTTCAGACTACCCCACAATTGCATTCATCTCACATGCTAGCAAAGTAATGCTCAAAATTCTCCAAACTAAGGCTTCAACAGTATATGAACTGAGAGCTTCCATATGTTCAAGCTGGACTTAAAAAATGCAGAGGAACCAGAGTTCAAATTGCCAAATCTGTTGGATCATCGAAAAAGCAAGAGAATTCCAGAAAAATATCTACCTCGCTTCATTGACTACACTAAAGCCTTTGACTGTTTGGATCACAACAAACTATGGAAAATTATTAAAGAAATAGGAATACCAGATCACCTGACTTACCTCTTGAGAAACCTGTATGCAGGTCAAGAAGCAACAGTTAGAACCAGACTTGGAACAATGGACTGGTTCCAAACTAGGAAAGGAGTATGTCATGGCTGTATATTGTCACCTTGCTTATTTAACTTACATGCAGAGTACATCATGTGAAATGCCAGGCTGGATGAAGCACAAGCTGGAATCAAGATTGCTGGGAGAAATATCAATAACCTCAGATATGCAGATGACACCACCCTTATGGCAGAAAGTGAAGAGGAACTAAAGAGCCTCCTGATGAGGTGAAAGAGGAGAGTGAAAAAGCTGGCTTAAAACTCAGCTTTCAAAAAACCAAGATCATGGCATCCAGTCCCATCACCTCATGGCAAATAGATGGGGAAACAGTGACAAACTTTATTTTCTTGGGCTCCAAAATCACTGCATATGGTGACTGCAGCCATGAAATTAAGATTCTTGCTCCTTGGAAGAAAAGCTATGACCAACCTAGCTCAGTTCAGTCACTCAGTCATGTCTGACTTTTTGTGACCCCATGAACTGCAGAACGCCAGGCCTCCCTGTCCATTACCAACTCCAAGAGTTTACCAAAACTCATGTCCATTGAGTCAGTGATGCCATCCAACCATCTCATCCACTGTCGTCCCCTTCTCCTCCTGCCCTCAATCTTTCCCAGCATTGGGGTCTTTTCCAATGAGTCAACTCTTCGCATCAGGTGGCCAAAGTATTGGAGTTTCAGCTTCAACATCAGGCCTTCCAATGATCACCCAGGACTGATCTCCTTTGTAATGGACTGTTTGGATCTCTGTGCAGTCCAAGAGACTCTCAAGAGTCTTCTCCAACACCACAGTTCAAAAGCATCATTTCTTCGGTGCTCAGCTTTCTTTATAGTCCAACTCCCACATCCATACATGACTACTGGAAAAACCATAGCTTTGACTAGACAGACCTTTGTTGGCAAAGTAATGTCTCTTCTTTTTATTTTTTAAATTTATTTTTAATATAAATTTGTTTTAATTGGAGATTTATTACTTNAGAAAACTTGGAGATTCTCCACTCCAGGCGAGATGAGGCCTTTTTCTGAGGCGACATCTCGAGGGAAATAACACCACCCCACTTAGATTTCGAAAGATTCCTTCACACCCTTGCTATAACTAAAAAGTTCCCTGAAATACCTGTCTCCATTCAAGCGGAATACCAAGGGTCCGGCCACAACTGAAGAGGAGCCTCGTTGTCTCCTCCTCAGTCAGAAGTGAAGGTTCCTTTCCCTGCTTTGTCCAGAAAGGGAAAAGAATTCTCAGCGTTCCAGTCGCATCTCAGGAAGAGGTGCTCTCCACTGGAAAGGCCAGAGGCACTCCCTGGGTGGGCCCCCATTCCTAAAAAGCCAACAAATGTTCCCGGGTGTTTCCAACATTCCTAAAGACCACAAAAGTGTCAGGCCCCTTCAGATGAACCTGGTTTCCCTGCATTTCCTCGACTGTCAACCCGAGTGTCGACTCACACCTCGGTGGCACGTGTGACAGTCTTTGTCACTACGAGGCATAGCCACAGATTTTTATATCAGCCTCAATGGAAGCCTGACTCTGATACGCGTGCTCGGGAGGAAAGCGAAAATACGTGTCTCCACTTGAGACAAGGCCTGACTCCCCTCTGGGGACTCCAGAGGAACGCCAATATCCATGTCAGCACTGCAGAGGACACCTCAGGTTCCAGCCTCAGCTCCTGACGAGAACTTAGGACCCGGCACTGACTTGACATCAATGTCGAGAGGCCCCTGGCAACTCCCATGTAGACTGGACTTTGTGGAGGTCAAACGAGGGGATCCCAGAAGTCCCCATCGTAAATCGAGAAGGACTGCCGCAACTCGAGAA
>SJYA01000194.1:1256121-1329264 GCA_006410615.1 Neotragus moschatus
GATCTCTGGTTCCTCTGCCTTTTCTAAAACCAGCTTGAACATCTGGAAGTTTACGGTTCACATACTGCTGAAGCCTGGCTTGGAGAATTTTGAGCATTACTTTACTAGCGTGTGAGATGAGTGCAGTTGTGCAGTAGTTTGAGCATTTTTGGCTTTGCCTCTCTTTGGGATTGGAATGAAAACTGACCTTTTCCAGTCCTGTGGCCACTGCTGAGTTTTCCAAATTTGCTGGCATATTGAGTGCAGCACTTTCACAGCATCATCTTTCAGGATTTGAAATAGCTCAACTGGAATTCCATCACCTCCACTAGCTTTGTTCATAGTGATGAGCAACCTAGACAGAATATTAAAAAGCAGAGACATTACTCTGCCAACGAAGTTCTGTCTAGTCAAAGCTATGATTTTTCTAGTAGTCATGAGAGATGAACCATAAAGAAATTTGAGTGCTGAAGAATTCATGCTTTTTTGAACTTTGGTGTTGGAAAAGACTCTTGAGAGTTCCTTGGACTGCAAGGAGATCCAACCAATCCATCCTAGATTAAATCAGTCCTGAATATTGATTGGAAGGACAGATGTTGAAGTTCCAATATGCTGGCCACCTGATGTGAAGAACTGACTCTTTGGAAAAGACCCTGACAGGGAAAGATTGAAGGCAGGAGGAGAAAGGGATGACAGAGGACAAGATTTTTGGATGGTATCACCAATTCAATAAACATGAATTTGAGTAAACTCTCGGAGATGGTGAAGGACAATGAAGCCTGGCAATCTGCAGTCCATAGTATTGCAAAGAGTCAGACATGACTGAGCAACTGAACAGAATGTCACTAGTGTATTGCTAAGTCATGCCAGTCGTGTCCGACTTTGTGTGACCCCATAGATGGAAGCCCACCAGGCTCCTCTGTCCCTGGGATTCTCCAGGCAAGAACACTGGAGTGGGTTGCCACTTCTTTCTCCAGTGCATGAAAGTGAAAAGTGAAAGTGAAGCCACTCAGTCGTGTCTGACTCTTAGCGACCCCATGGACTGCAACCTACCAGGCCCCTCTGTCCACGGGATTTTCCAGGCAAGAGTACTGGAGTGGGGTGCCATTGCCTTCTCTGCACTAGTGTATTAAGCTGCCGTAAATTGGGGTTAGTTTGTTTCAGCAGCTGGCATTAGTTTTCTTACCAATGCAAGATCTTAGCTTTATTTTTTAATTCCATTAGGAAACCTCCTTTGACTGACAATATCTGTATTATGCACTCTACTTAAGCTCAGTAAGAGTAAGGGCAGATTCCATTCATTATTTTATTCACTATCATAGCTTCAGTTCTTATTACAGTGTGTTATTACAACGCTTGAACAAGCAAGATATTGGTTGAATATTTAATGAATTGGCTTTATATTGAAGCTTATAAAATTCAAATTTGAGTGTTCAGAGGTTAAAGATGGAATAAACTTGGAAAAGTACATTTAATTCCTTTATACAATAAAGAGGACACCATAAGAAACGAAAATTCTTATGTACTTGCAAACAAATAACTTAAAAAACCATACTGGCATGTTGGGGACAGGAATTTTAATATCAAATGCCTCCCTTTGCCGCTCTAGCTGGTCTGATTTTTTATTTTGCTCAGAAGAAAAAACCATGATAAGGATATCTGTCACCTGGAGTGTCAAGAAGCTTTTGAAAACTGAAATAAGCTCTGATTTTTCTATCAGTTTTTAGAGCTCCAGGCATTTCAAACCTGTTCAAAGTGGCAGTTGACATGTCCAGTAATGGTTGGAGCACTTTATTACAAGACCACAAAGTATTGAATAGTTCATCTACTTATGAGGAAATGTTGCCAAAAGAAAGAAATGTGTTTTCTCTGTAGCATTAATATAAAGCAATTTATACTTGGACAAACCAAATCTCTCACTTGGGCCAAGATTTGTGTGTGTGTGTTAAGTGATTGTTGTTGTGCTTAGTCACTCACTCATGTCTAACTCTTTGTGACCCCATGGACTTTAGCCCTACAGGCTCCTCTGTCCATGGAGGTTTTCCAGGCAAGACGACTGGAGTGGGTTGCCATTTCCTCCTCCAGGGGATCTTCCCAACCCAGGGATTGAACACAGGTCTCCCACATTGCAGGTGGATTCCTTACCACCGGAGCCACAGGGAAGTCCAAGTGATTGTTAGGCTCTCTCTTAATTAGAGTGTGCTGGGCTTCCCTGATAGCTCAGTTGGTAAAGAATCTGCCTGCAATGCAGGAAAACCCAGTTCAATTCCTGGGTTGGGAAGATTCCCTGGAGAAGGGATAGGCTACCCACTCCAGCATTCTTGGGCTACCCTTGTGGCTCAGCCAGTAAAGAATTTGCCTGCATTGCAGGAGACCTGTGTTTGATCCCTGGGTTAGGAAGATCCCCTGGAGAAGGGAAAGGCTACTCACTCCAGTATTCTGACCTGGAGAATTCCATGGACAGTATAGCCAGTCCACGGGGTCACAAAGGGTTGGACACGACTGAGCAACTTTCATTTTCTAGGGCTTTAACAGTGGCAGATAGAAAAGATTCTGAAATGACAGTGTGAGTGAATCTTTAGAGATGGAGAGAGAATAAAGGGGGCTTGGAGATCTTATAGTAGAATATTTTCTGTGTGGCTAGAAAGCCTAGGATTCCCCAGGTGGTACTAGTGGTAAAGAATCTGCCTGCCAATGCAGGAGTTGCAAGAGACTCTGGTTCAGTCCCTGGACTGGAAAGATCCCCTGGAGAAGGAAACAGCAACCCACTCCAGTATTCTTGGCTGGAAAATTCCTTGGGCAGAGGAGCCTGGTATGCTATAGTCCATGGGGCCACAAAGAGTAATACACAACTGAGCACACAAAAAGCCTACAGTTTTTATATTTCATATATTTTCTTCAACTAATAGTAATTATACAATTGAGAGTAGAGTGAGGTATGGCCAAGATGGCAGAGTAAGAAGACCATGAACTCACCTCCTCCCACCCAGCACAGCAAAATTACAACTAGAAGACTAGCAGAAAAGTTCTTCCACAATTAAAGATCTAAGGAAGGAACCACAAGAAGGGTAGAGAAGCAGTACAGAAAAAAGCACACCCTTAAGTAGATGACCTGCACAGGGAGGGTAATCACAATTAAGCAGTTCTTCCCAAGGAGTGAAGGGTATGAGCTCCATATTGTGTTCTCCAGCCTGGGGGTCTTGCATTGTGGAGACAAACCCCAGACCACCAGGCTTTGAAGGACCATTGGACTTGTGTTATGAGTGGACTGGGGGGCTGTTAGAGACAGAGACCTCACTCTTAAAGGTTTTGCACAGTATCTCACATGCTCTGAGTATCAGCATAGAAATAGTAATTTGAAAGGAGACTGGGTCAGACCTACTTGCTGACATTAGAAGGCTTCCTGGAGAGGCAAGGAGCAACTGAGATCCACCTGGGGACATAAATGTGGTGGCAGCTATTCTGGGGAGCTTGTTCTACCAGGACACTGATACTGCAAGCACCATTTTTAAAAAATGACTTTATTTATATACTTATTAATTAATTTTTAACTAAAATATTTGATTTCCCGTATTTTTTAGTCTCATGTATGCAACATAATGATTCAATATTTTTATAGACTATAGTCCACTTAAAGTTATAAGATATTGGGTATATTCTCTGTGCTATACAATATATCCTTCTATCTTATTTTATGTGTAACAGTTTGTATGTCTTAAACCTATAGCTCTATCCTGCCCCTCCTCCATTCTCCTTCTTACTGGTAATCATTAGTTTGCTTTTTTTACCTTTGAGTCTGTTTTTGTTTTGTTATAATTTTTTTTAATTTCACTTATAAGTGACACAATATAGTATTTATCTTTCTCTTTTCACCTGGTTCACTAATTATACGCCCTAGGCCCATCATGTTGCAGATGGCATAATTTTGTTCATTATAATGTCTTAGTAACATTCCATTGTGTATATATACTGTTTCTTCTTTATCCATTCATCTGTTGATGGACACTAAGATTGCTTCTATAACTTTGGTATTATAAATACTGCTGCTGTGAACACTGGTCTGTATATATCTTTATGAATCAGTGTTTTCATTTTCTTGGGATTTATACCCAGAAATGGAACGGCTGGATCATATGGTAGTTCTATTTTTAGTTTTTTGAGGAAATGCCATACTGTTTCCCATAAGGGCTGCACTAGTTTACATTCCCACCAGCAGTGCATTAGGGTTCCCTTTTCTACAAATCTTTTATTTGTTATTTATGATCTTTTTGACAGTAGCCATTCTGACCAGTATGAAGAGATATCATATTTTTATTTTGACTTGGATTTCCATGATGATTAGTGATATTGAGCAACGTTTAATGTGCCTGTTGGCCACCTATATGTCTTCTTTGGAAAAATATCTATTCAGATTTTCTGCCTCTTTTGAAATTGGTTTGTTTTTGTGATGTTGAACAATATTGAGTTGTGTGAGCTGTTTGTATATTTTGGATGTTAACCCCTTGTCAGTTACATTTCCAAATGTTTTATCCCACTCAGTAGGTTTTACTTTTGTTTTATTGATGGTTTCCCTGGAGGTGCCAAAGCTTTGAAGATTGATTAAGTTCTATTTGTTTATTTTTACTTGTTTTCCTTTGCCTTGAGAGACGGATCCAAATAAATATTGCTATGATTTATGTCCAAGAGTATTCTTCCTTTATTCCCTTCTAGGAGTTCTATTGTTTCAGGATGTACTTTTAGGTCTTTCACTATTTTGACTTTATTTTTGTATATGGTGTGAGAAAATATTCTAACTTTATTCTTTTCTATGTAGCTGTTTGCTTTTCCAGTACCACTTATTGAAGAGGCTTTGTTCCATTGTTTGTTTTTTTGCCTACTTTGTCACACAATCGATCAAATGTGTGTGACTATTTCTGGGCTGTCTTTTCTATTCCATTGATTTATGTATCTGTTTATGTGCCAGTACCATCCAGTTTTATTTATGTAGCTTTATAGTATAGTCTGATGTCAGGGAGTGTGATACCTCCATCTTTTTTATTAGGTTTAAGAATGCTTTGACTACTTGGAGTGGTTTGAGGTTCAATATTAATTTTAGCATGATTTTAGTTTTGTAAAAATGTTATGGGTAATTTGATAGGTATTGCATTTAATCTGTAGGTTGCATTGAGTAGTATGGACATTTTATCAGTATTAATTCTTCCAATCCATGAATACAGGTTTTCTTTCCGTTTCTTGGTATCATATTCAGTTTCCTTCATTAGTTTTACAGTTTTCACAGTATAGGTCTTTTAACATCTTGGTTCATTCCTATTATTTTTGTTGTGATTTTAAAGGGCATTGTTTTCTTGCTTTCTCTTTCTGATAGTTTATGATTAGTATATAGAAAAGCAACATATTTCTGTATGTTAATCTTGTATCCTGAAAGTTTACTGAATTCATTTATTCTAATAATATTTTGATGAGGACTTTGGGTTTTCTATATATAGTACCATGTTGTCTACAATTAGTGAGAGTTTTACTTCTTCCATTTCAATTTGACATTCCTTTCCTTACTTTTTCTTATCTGATAAATAATACTTCCAATACTATGGTAAATAGAAGTGATAAAAGTGGGAAACTTGTCTTGTTCCTAATATTAGAGGAAAAGTTTTCAGCCTCTCATCATTAAGTATGATCATAAATGGGTTTATTATGTTAGGGCTTCCCTGGTAGCTCAGATGGTAAAGAGTCTGCCTGTAATGCAGGATATTTGGGTTCGATCCTTGTGTTGGGAAGATCCCCTGGAGAAGGGAATGGCAACTCACTCCAGTATTCTTGCCTCGAGAATTCCATGGACAAAGAAGCCTAGCAGTCTACAGTCCATGGGGTCACACAGAGTTGGACATGACTGAGCGACTAACACACACACACACATTCCCTCTATACAAACTTTGATGAGAGTTTTTACCATAAATGTCATTAAATTTTGTCAAATGCTTTTTATATGTCTATTGAGATCATTGTTGACTTTTATCCTTCCTTTTGTTAATGTGGTATATATCTCATTATTGATTTGTGGGTATTGAACAAACCTTTCATTCCTGGAGTAAATCCCACTTGATCATGGTGTATAATTCCTTTTGCTGAACTTGGTTTCCAATATTTTGTTGAGGATTTTTACATCTGTCTTCATCAGAGATACTGGCTTGTGAGTTCTTTTTTTTTTTTTTTTTGTAGTATCTTTGGTATCAGGGTAACGGTGGCCTCATAGAATGAGCTTGGAAGCATTCCTTGCTCTGCAATTTTTCAAAATAGTTTAAGAAAATAAATGTTAGCTTTTCTTTATATGTTTGGTAGAATTCACTTGTGAAGCTACTTGGTCTTGGACTTTTGTTTATTGGAAGTTCAGTTTCACTACTAGTGATCAGCCTGTTTAGACTATCTAATTCTTCCTGATTCAATCTTGGAAGATTGTAGGTTTCTAGGAATTTATCCATTTCTTCTATCCAGTTCGTTAGCATAAACCTGTTCATAGTATTTTCTTATGATTTTTTTTGTATTTCTGTGACATTGGCTATAATTTCTCTCCTTTAATTTCTTATTTTGTTTATTGAATCCTGTCATTTTCTTGATGAGCTTGGCTAAAGTCTTATCAACTTTATCTCAAAAAACAGTTCTTGGTTGCATTGATTTTTTTCTATTTTTAAATCTCTGTTTTATTTCCTCTCTGATCCTCATTCCTTCCTTATGCTAACTTTAGGCTTTGTTTATTCTTCTTTTTCAGTTCCTTTAGATGATAGGGTAACTTGTTTATCTGAAATTTTTCTTGTTTCCTGAGGTAGATCTGCACACAGAACTGCTTTTCCCATATCTCATAGATTTTAGAGTGCTGTGTTTTCATTTTCATAATATCAAGTGTTTTTTTTTTAATGTTCTCTTTGATTTCTTCATTGTCCCATTGAGATTTTAGTGGCATGTTGTATAGTCTCCATGTGTTTGTGTTTTTCCCCATTTTTTATCCTGTAATTGACTTCTAGTGTCATAGCATTGTGACAAAAATAGCTGATTGACATTGAAAAAGTGACTCTGTTACTTAGTTTTTTCCATGAATATAATACTCCTTTTCCTTAATTTCTTGCAGGGTTTTTGCTAGGCTCAGGTAAGGGAATATATATAAGATCTTTCTGTATACTGCTAAGTATACTGCTAAATGCTACATGAATGGTACTTGTCGTGATGATGGTGATGATGGTGGCAATTCATATGCCTACTGTGGTGTCTGCTTATTACTCAAGAATTACTAATCTCTCTTAATTACTTCCTTATTAAAAACTCACAACGGGCCCTTGAGCACTGTCTTTCATAAACATCTCCATCTGGATTCAAAGAACAAACAGATATCTAGGGTCTAATTGCTGGAGTCATGGCTGTGCTATCAGCTAGCGTATTCCTGGTAACCTTTCAATGTTACTGCCAGCCTGAGGTGTGCTTTTCAGCTCACAGACTCCTGTCATCTGTCAGAGGCTGAGAGATTTTTAGTGAAGGAAGAAAAGTCTGAGAGCTGTTTGCCTCCTTGCCCTTGAAAAGAAAATATAATTGTTTGGTATAAAAACCATCCACAGATCTGACAAAGGCCTAACATTTATTCTTTCAAAATGTACTTATTCTGAAGTAGTTCAGACATATAGAAATTTATAATAGTTTATAGCAGACCTTCATATACCCACCACCCATCTTAGGAAATAAAACAATGGCAATACAATTAAAACCCTTTGGTACCTCTCTCAGTTTGCATCTCAGGTGACCAGTATCTTGAATTTTGCTGTACATGGCATTTCTCTGTATTTTTGCTCAATTCTTTATAAGAACATCTCTTACTACATTTATCACAGTTCTATCTCTCAGTCAGTACTCTTCCTTCAGCTCCTGTTTTAAAGGTTATAGTACTTCTTTTTAAAACTGTAAATTTCTCACTATCATACATGTTTTTGACATCTTAAGAACTCAGTTTGGTGTGATATATATATTTTGGTAAAAAGTAAAGCACCAATATTTATTATCTGGACACACTGCAGAATGGGTCCCCCACTCACCCCTCTCCCTGAACCTCTTTCCCCTTCAGTATTTGCACTGGCATGTGGACTTCTTGTTCCCACCACATGAGTCAGTCAAGATAGAACGGATGTCAATGTCTCCTGAAAAAAAATATGCCATACTGTCTTGTAAAGTCACAAAAAAGCAGCAGTTTGAGCCAACACTGAAAAAACTTGGGAGAGCTCACATAAAAGTCTGAATTTCTGGCTTCTTTTGAAAAACAGAAAAGACTGATAACATAGTACCCAGTTCCTAAATGGCAATAGTCCACTTGAACCAAATAGCAGCTGCCTCTTTTCCATGGGACCCTCTCCATTTTGCCATATTCCTATTCTTTTTTTCTCTCCCCAGGATTCAGACCAATGTCATTAGCCATTTATTGTCCTTGGATTGCTGATAACCCACAATGATAGAGAAAAAAAATAATTTTTTTTTCTTTTCTGTCAGTACTATGCAAAGTGGTGAAACAAATAAACAAAATCTATCAAAAGGGCCACCTCTACTCTCACACTACTCTCAGGTAAACACAGGTGCCTAGAAGAAACCATGTACTCACATCATAATCTCAACTTTCAGAGAAGTTCCTTTGTCAGTCAGATTGATACCTTTATAGTCCTCTTCTATAAAAATGTACTATGCTCATTCCCTTCCCTACCTCGGCCCCCCACGTGCAGAACCACTAGCCTCTTCCCTTGTCTAGATTCACATGTAGTTTTAACATAGACTTGAGGCAATGAGTGTAGAACATAAGACAAGAGAAATATAAGAAGAAGATAAATGTCAAAACACTTGCAGTGTAAGCTAGAGCTTTAAATATAGGAGTGAGACACAGGAATCAACACATCATAGGTAGCACTCTTTGCAAAATAATTTCACAGGGGAGACCCACTTTAAATATGATTTATAAAGTGTTGCTGGTGAGATTAAGGTGTCTGCTCTCCTAACATCTCATCAGGAAGCCAGTCTAAAATGTGATGATGAAGGATAAGCTCTAACCTTGGAAATTATATTGAGAGGTAAGGCTGTAATGACTGCAGCACTTTGTGGACTAATAGAGAATATTAAAAAGGAAGAGAAGGAAAGTGAAACAAATAATGTGTCTTTAGCTAGCTGTAGCCAAAGAAAAAAAGGCACTGTCTGTCCAGCAGGTAGTCAAAAGAAATCCAGTCCTTAGCAATGTGTTCTCTGGACAGAGCAGGTATAAATCTTTTAGCTTTTGCATGACTTATTCAAATACCTTCTCTCTGGCTTCATGTTTAAGAAAAATCTTAATTCTTATTTTGGGAAGAGTGTGTCTTAGTTAATAGACGTGAGAACAAGCACTCCCTGATCTGGGAACATCTGATTTATAAACAACTGGAATCTTTGGAATATTGTCTCAATATTACTCACAATCCTTTCTCATACACCACTTTTCCCATCTGTGATACACCTGCTATTTGTTCTTCTGTTGAGAGTACACGAGAGGGGAGGTGTAGAAGTGGGAGATTAAATGTTATGGCCATCTAGGTGCATCAGCCTAGCTTCAGGTGACTATTTCAGTTCTCCCCTTTCCACCTCTTCTACCCTAGGTCCCTGTACCACCTCTGTCATGGGAGGGGGAGTGTCAAGGGAAAGCTGCTGCCACAGGATAAGTGGATTCTTGGTGTCTTTATGCAGAATTCAGAATGTCTTTTCATCTATAAATAATGTTACAAACTGTGGCTCAACGTAGTTGAAATAATACTGAAAGCACTGTACTCAAGAGTGTTTGGGGGCAGGTCAGTCTTTTTGAATTAGCTTGGGACTTTAAGTATGATTGAAAAACATATTCTACACTTTAAAAAACAGAGCTATGTACATATGAGATTTAGGGAACAATGTGACTTTCACAAGGAAGGCTAACTGGGGGCCTGAAAGGAGGAGTTAGCCATTTAGCAACATGGAGAACAAACACCCCATTAGAGGGGTGAGTAGGTGCAGAGAACCTGAGGGGAGGAGGAGTCGGGGTATCAGAAGGCCTGAGAGGAGCCCAATGTGGCGAAAGCGTATTTCATGAGCTAAGGCTGGATGGTAGGCAAGGGCTGGACCAGGCAGAATGTTGCAGGCCACGTCACAGATTTTACAGACTTCACTCTAGATCCATGGGAAACCACTGGAGTATGTTAATCAGGAGAATGACATGATGACACGATTAAATTTAGGTTTAGATCCAGTCTCAGATCTATAGTGATCCCACAAAGGTTTAGCTGCCCCCCTCAATTAGCCTGTAGCAAATAGCCACCTCAATCCATAATACTGAAAGCAGCAGCATTCTGTACAATGCATTTCTATACTGCAACCAGTAGCATTGTATATAGTACATTTCTTAGTCTATTCTTGGAGTAAGTTCTTAAAATTTAAGATCACTGTGCCCCACCTTGCCTCCTAGAAAGACTGGCTTTCACTTCTTGGCTTAAGGCATGAATACAGTGCTAGTGTTTTTTTTTTTTTTTTTTTTTTCTTTAATCTTTTAAAATCTATAATTTATAACTTTTTCCTACTAGCCTCTAAGTTCCTTCCTTGAAGTTTGACAGGGTTTAGGATCAATGTCAACTCTTTTAGGCCACTAGAAATTCATTTAGGGAACTGAAGTGGCACTTTATTAGCAAACTGGCATGGAAGACCATTCCTCTACTTCGTATTTGTTTCTTCATATGGGCCATTCTGCAAAGTGACAGTTCCTTAAGGTCTGAGAGAGTAAATACAGCCACCAGATTGTTTAATTTATGACCAGTGAGATAGTCTACTGGGAGAATTTGGTTCATTATAAAATATTTTTATATTAGCATATCTAGAGATTCTTTGGCATGTTTCCTTAAAGAATGAAATAAAAGCAACTATATATAATACAACCCCACCCCAGAACTGTGCTGTTATCTTTGTTTCACATGTGAAGAACTATCTCTGAGTATCCAGAGAGCTCAGCCTGCAGAAACAGTGTATGTGTGGGGGCGGGGTGGACAGAATGAAATTTTGGCCCTGCGTTGCCAAACGCTGCCTTTTCAAATGATGCACACATGCTTGGTCCATCTGTCTTCAGGGACTCGGCAGAGTAGTCAGTAAAACTTTCTATTCAGTGTTTGAAGCTGCATTGCCAAATATTAATAACTCAATTTATTTATAACTGAGTCTCCAGAGTAGGGAAAACAGGTGGTACTCATGGAGAACTCAATAGTAGTCAAATTTCAAAGGTCAGATGCTGCAAGTGTGGAATGATAGAAAGCATTTTGTGTTCATTCTCTTCCTGTAAAGGTGATTCCCTGTGGTTCCTTTACCGGACTGTACTAGTACTTAAGACTGCCCAGGACCTCTCTCTAGAACTATTCCCTCACCCCAGATCATCAGTTACAAGAAGTTCCTGGAACGGAGGCTTTTTAAAATGCCCGCGTGGTCCTTTATTTCCTCCCTACATGGTCTTGCTCTGATAAATGATGACCTTCTAATCTCACAAACTTATGCATAAATTATTTTAGTGATGATTGATGTTAAATATCTCCTAGAGGCGATGACGGCACTAAACAATGTCTATAATGGTGAAAGATTTCAACTTTGTGGCATGTTAGTAAGAGAGATAATTGTGAGCATCCAGAATCTTTTTCTTACCCTCCCAATCTATGATCTTGAGAATAACAATAAACTTCTGAAGGATCTAGAATTGAAGAGATGCCAGGAGTCAGCTTAATGATGTTCAAATTTTCAATAGGGAAAAAAGATTACATTTTGGCTTTCCAATGTCCCTCTATTCTTCTTTTCATAACAACCCTAATATTTCTTTTGAGAAATTACCTCTTTCCCCATGGGATATTAGAGGTACTTGATGTTCCCTGGCCATGGGGTGGGCATGTGACTCATTATAATCAAGCAGTTTCCAACCCCTGGATGAGCATCAGAAACACTGAATTTGTATGGATTTCATTCACCCTAATAGGGACATCTTGAAGAGGCCATTCACTTATTAATACTACTGAGACACCGAGAATGATTCTGGGTTCTTTTTTTCCAATCTTTTTGAAATATCAGTAACCTCAGATATACACTCTCATGGCAGAAAGTAAAGAGGAGCTAAAGAGCCTCTTGATGAAAGTGAAAGAGGAGAGTGAAAAAGCTGGCTTAAAACTCAACATTCAGAAAACCAAAATCATGGAATCCAGTCCCATTGCCTCATGGCAAATAGATGGGGAAACAATAGAAACAATGAGAGGCTTTATTTTCTTGGGCTCCAAAATCACTGCAGATGGTGGCTGTAGCCATGAAATTAAAACATGCTTGCTCCTTGGAAGAAAAGCTATGACCACCCAGACAGCATATTAAAAAGAAGAGACATTACTTTTCCAACAAAGGTCTGTCTAGTCAAGGCTATGATTTTTCCAGTAGTCATGTATGGATGTGAGAGTTGGACCATAAAGAAAGCTGAGCACCAAAGAATTGATGCTTTTGAACTGTAGTGTTGGAGAAGACTCTTGAGAGTCCCTTGGACTGTACGGAGATCCAACCAGTCCATCCTGAAGGAAATCAGTCCTGAATATTTATTGGAAGGGCTGATGCTGAAACTCCAACACTTTGGCCACCTTATGCAAAGAACTGTCCTTGGAAAAGACCCTGATGCTGGGAAAGATTGAAGGCAGGAGGAGAAGGGGATGGCAGAGGATGAGATGGTTGGATGGCATAACCAATTCAATGGACCTGAATTTGAGCAAGCTCTAGGATTTGGTGATGGACAGGGAACCCTGGCATGCTGCAATCCTTAGGTTGCAAAGAGTTGGACATAACTGAGCGACTGAACTGAACTGAATGTGGATATTTCATCTTCTCTTTTCAGTCCTGTTAGTGAATTTCTTTTAGTTGTGTAAGATAGATAGAGTCAATTCCTATTGTTTGCAGTTAAAGAACTCTGAATGATACACGTCAATCCTAAACTGGTGAATATGGTACTGATCCTGTAAGACTCTAGGGTATGGGCAATCATTAGTATTATCTTTCCAATTCCTCTGCTACTTACGTGATAGGACTGGCCTTACTAGTCTCTTTAGAAGGAATGGTCTCATGTGATTTTTTCTTCTTGGTCAATAAATGTGATTGGAAACAATATGGAGCATTTTAGGTGAAAACTTTTAAGAGGCTGTGTGCAATTTGCCATAGCTCTGGTGATCAAGGAAGCTCCTCTCCAGATGAAGTCTGTTAGCATAGGGATCTGAGTGACTGTGGTGAGGAGAGGTTCTCTGTTGATCTACTTGAGACTTGCAGTATGAGGTATACAGAAACTTTTGTTATGTTAAGCTATTGAGATTGAGGGGTGGGGAGTGTTACTGACAGTATTACAAGAGTGACTTTAGAGGATGTAGAAAAGTGGGTAGTTTTCTGATTGCCAGCATGGAGTCATAAAGGACATTAGATGTTGGATATTTTACTCTCTTCCTTTTTAAAATCAGAGTCATTAGACTAGAAATATAAGGAAACTGGAAAAGACTGCTGTTACTCTAACTTGAATGATAATTAAATCTTACTAAGAGGCAAGAGATAAATATTACTCAGTCCTGTCCAACTCTTTGTGACCCCATGGACTGTAGCCCACCTCCTCTGTCCTTGGAATTCCCCAGGCAAGAGTATTGGAGTGGGTTGCTATTCCATTCTCCAAGGGATCTTCCCAACACAGGGATCAAACCCAGGTCTCCTACAGTGCCATCTGAGCCACCAGTGAAGCCCAGGAGGAAAGAGGATAGACTCTAAATTATTTTTGTTTTAATGATAATTAAATATGAGTAAGGCTATATATGAAGATCATCCAATATGAATCTAATAAAGCTACAAAACCAGTATTAAGTTCATTCCATTAATTTCATGTGACAGTTGATATTGTTTCAATGAGCTAAAATCACTGTTTAGCAATGTGAATGTGGTACTAACTTCCATGGATTTGATCTTCCAATCCTACCACATGCCATGCGATGATTCAGGTCACCCACGTCTTTTCTTTATTTGAAAGGCTGCAGAATCATCACTTATAGAGGACACAATGATGTCATTTGGCCTGCTTTTTGTGTGCATGCATCATTTCAGTATTAAGGCATCCTCTTTTTTAAAAAAACTAACAATTAAAGTAATAATTCTTGATGCCAATGTGAGGATAGATGCAGACCCAGAAACAGGAGTGTGGCAGTGTGGTCTTAAATTATAAAGAGTTCATTCAAATTATATTGAATATATCTGTACTAATTAAATATTTTTTAAAATAAAAGAACATTAGAATACTTGTCATATGGAACTTGAGGACCTCAGAGGATTTATCTGTGGACTACCAGGGGCAGCATATGCTAGTCTGAAAAATAGTGAACTTGATATAAAATATAAAAATTTCAACAAGGCATGACATGTCTTACAATATTGGATATCCTTATAAATGGACATGATAATTAGTTTATTAAACCATAGCAAAAAGTAGTTAGATGCTTATTGATGGGTCACTGGTACCCTGGAGGGAGGCTTCTAGTGGCATGCTTTGGAGTTCTGTCCTGAGAATTGTTTTGTTCTATCATTTCATCTCAGTTCAATCAGTTCAGTCACTCAGTCATGTCCGACTCTTTGCGACCCCATGAATTGCAGCACGCCAGGCCTCCCTGTCCATCACCAACTCCAGGAGTTCACTCAAACTCATGTCCATTGAGTCGGTGATGCCATCCAGCCATCTCATTCTCTGTCGTCCCCTTCTCCTCCTGGCCCCAATCCCTCCCAGCATCAGAGTCTTTTCCAGTGAGTCAACATTTCGTCTAAGTAACAATTAAAAATGTAGAGTATGTTACACAAATATCAATGATAAGCTGAAGATGAAGGCAAGTATGTTACATAAAGAAATGTCCCAAACAACCTCTAAACTGTCTCCCTCTAAACATTTGATTTTTATGTCATCAGATGTCTGTTCCACCCGCCACCCCACCTGTTTGCAGTCATGTCCTGACCCCTTCTAGATCACTCCTCCTCATTTTTGTCACTGTTAAGTAGTACTGCTGTCTTTATTCTTGATGATTTCTTTATATACATAGATAATCCTTCTAATTGCCTGATTTTTCAGTTTTTCCACTTCCTCTCTTCCAATGACCTTGTCTTTCACCTTACCTCAGCCACCCTGTGGGTTGTAACTTAAACCTTGTGCTTGTCAATAACTGAAATCCCTTATGATTCCAATGTCAACCTTTATACACCAACTACCTCTTCCTCTAAACTTTCTAGGTTATTTATTTTAGTACCCCAATTCCAACAGTCCCTTGAACTCACCAAGACCAATAAAGTGTTTATCCTGTTTCCTTTTCCCTGTCTTATCATTTACGTCTTCACTTCCTTAGTTAGTCAGCTTGAATTTTATAATCAGTCATTAATTCTTTTCCTATACTCTTAGCCTCTACCTTCTCACTAAGTTGTTCTCACTTGTCTTCAATCCTAGTTAAAACCAATTTTGTGCTTCTTGCATGCCCATACTTGTTTAGTTGATATGACTAAGGAAAAACACACAACCAAGCTGATTGGTCTCCATTTATATTCATTTTCATCTTAAGCAGGCCCTTAATGCTCTGTAGCAATTATATTCCCACACTGTTAAATCAGATAATTATTTCATTCTTTCTTTCTCTTTAAACTTCCAACACTTCTTTCATCCTCACTTTTGGTTGTAATCTTTCTTCCTCTTTTCCTGAGAAAATAGAAGCAGCAAATAAAGAGCTTCCAAAAGCAATACCACCTTTTCTATCTACCTTAATGCATCAGTAACTATATACCTTGCTTTCTCCCCTGTTATTAATGAATAAATTCTGTGTACTTCTAGATAAAGTCAGGTCCTCAACTTGTTTTCTCAGTCTTTTCCATTGTCTTCCACTCAAGGATATTCCCCAATTATTCTCCCTACTTCTCACGCATCATCTATTTCTTCCTCCCAAATGGGTTTTTCCTAATGGTAAACAAACATACTGTTTTCATTCTATCTAAAAAAAAAAAACTCACCTTCTCTTGATCTTACTTTCTTCAAGCTCCATGCTACTTCTCTTCTTTTCTTTGCAGAAAACCCCAAGAAAAAAGTGTTTATACACTTGATCTCCAATGCCTCTAGTCCCATTCTTTGCTGAATTTGCTCTAAATAAGCTTTTCGTCTCGCCACTTCATCACAATCACACCTGTCAATATCATCCATGACCGCAAGTCTTCATCTTACGGACTCAGCAGCATTTGACACAGCTGAGTACTTTGGCGTGCAGAACACAATCTATCCATTTTTCAACCATCTCATTGTTGTTTTTCATTCTTGTTTCCTGATTATTACCTTCTTCTTTATGTCAGAATTTCCTAGGGCTTGGTCTTTGCACCTCTTCCTTTTCTATCTATACCATTTCCTTAATGGTTTCCTCCAAAAATCATGCTTTAAAATACCATTTAAACACTTGTGACTCACAGACTTCTCATATTCATAGCTTAGACCTTATTCCTGAATACCTGACTTAAATATATAGCTACCAACTAACAGGGACCAAAATATTAACAGGTCCAAAATGAAGTCCTAATCAGCCCTTCCTTCAAAACTTTTTCCTTTTTGAGCAGTTAATGTCATCTACATTCTTTTAATTGTTCAGGCCTGAGACTTTAACCTTTCATTACAGCGTGCCTTTATATGCTAGCAGACTATCACTTATTAGTAGTTCTTCATATTACTACATTTAAAAAATTATTGATCAACTACTTACCTCAATATTTTAAGTAAGATAACTTTATTTTATGATATCTAGGACAGGAGGTAATCTCCGTATTTCTGGGAACCATTCTTTAAAAGGGCTTACAGGTATTTGGAAAATAATAGGAGTAAAGTGACTAAGATATTGAGGGAAAGCAAAGCCTTGTTTTTTGAGGAATAGTTGGAGAATTTGAGGATATATTTAACCTAGAAAAGAAATTGAATATGAAGTGATATCTGTTATTAAATATTTCTAGAGTCCTTTGTGTGAAAGGGTGATTACCATACTTGAACTGTTAAAGAGGAAGCAATGCTTTCTACTGAGAATGGATCATCAGGAGAACATGTTACTATACAACTTAGGCCATTTATCTTCCTAAGGTATCATTTATGTATTTATAACAAAAAAAGGAAGGGAACAATATCTTAAAATGTTTTACAGTTTTAGTATCTTGCTTTATGTCCTGAGGATTGTTATATGGCTGTTACTGGCAATAATTCTACTAGGTATAGAGGAAGCTCATCATTCACTGTCCTAAAAGAAAATGTTTACCTGGATGTTATCATGGCTTCCCTGGAGGCTCAGTTGGTAAAGAATCTGTCTGCAATGCAAGAGATCTGGGTTCTATCCCTGGGCTGGGAAGATCCCCTGGTGAAGGGAGTGGCAAGCCACTCCAGTATTCTTGCCTAGAGAATTCCATGGTCGGAGGAGCCTGGCAGGCCACAGTCCGTGGGGTCACAAAGAGTCGGACCTAGTTACATGAGTAACACTTTCACTTTCACCACATTTCACATGAGAAAGAAATGGGCAGGCATCTTATGGATGGAGAAGCGGTGACAGGATCATGACCATGGACCTAGATTCTACATGGAACTTTTTCTGTCTAATCTTTAAATAGGGGCTTCTCTTCTGCTTCAGTGTACAAAAGTTTAAGGAAAGAGATATTTCCTTCAAGGGTTAAAAACAAATGAATGTCAATGTGATTTCTTCACTAATAGTTTTGAAACTTTTACTTATTCTTATAAACATAACCTATTATTTTAATTTCTGATCTGACAAGAAAATTAAAGACTTTCAGCTGAGAGTTCCCAAGAAAGCTTCTTTTAGGACGTTCTTTTAGGTGAACGTTGCAGCATAACTGATTTTGGCTTCCAATAAAAGCAGTCTCTTGATAAAAGTGAAAGTAGAGAGTGAAAAAGTTGGCTTAAAGCTCAACACTCAGAAAAAGAAGATCATGGCATCTGGTCCCATCATTTCATGGGAAATAGATGGGGAAACAGTGGAAACAGTGTCAGACTTTATTTTTCTGGGCTCCAAAATCACTGCAGATGGTGACTGCAGTCATGAAATTAAAAGACGCTTACTCCTTGGAAGAAAAGTAATGACCAACCTAGATAGCATATTCAAAAGCAGAGACATTACTTTGCCAACAAAGGTCTGTCTAGTCAAGGCTATGGTTTTTCCAGTGGTCATGTATGGATGTGAGAGCTGGACTGTTAAGAAAGCTGAGTGCTGAAGAATTGATGCTTTCGAATTGTGGTGTTGGAGAAGACTCTTGAGAGTCCCTTGGACTGCAAGGAGATCCGACCAGTCCATTCTGAAGGAGATCAGCCCTGGGATTTCTTTGGAAGGAATGATGCTAAAGCTGAAGCTCCAGTACTTTGTCCGCCTCATGTGAAGAGTTGACTCATTGGAAAAGACTCTAATGCTGGGAGGGATTAGGGGCAGGAGGAGAAGGGGATGACAGAGGATGAGATGGCTGGATGGCATCACTGACTCGATGGGCGTGAATCTGAGTGAACTCTGTGAGATAGTGATGGACAGGGAGGCCTGGCGTGCTGGGATTCATGGGGTCGCAAAGAGTTGAACATGACTGAGCAACTGAACTGAACCATTTCCAGCATATATTGCCTCTAAAGAGGTGATTCTCAATCTTGGCTACTTTTGAAATCACTTGGGAAGTATTAATAAACTCTGACATCGAGGTCCCATCCCTAGAGATTCCAGTTTAGTAGCCCTGTTGTAGTTTCAGCATGGGGATTTTTAAAAACTCCAATGGCTGTTCCATTGTACAGCCAAGATTGAAAACTTCTTCTCCAGATGTGTTTTACTCCTTACCATCACAGGGCTTAGATAAGTGTAGGATATTGGGAAGGGGAGGGTAGTGTTTCAGATATATGCCGGAAGATCGCTTGGAACAAATATTGTTGATATAATTTAAATAATAAAGAGTTGATTGCAGAAGATGATCTTTTATATCTTTCCCAACCTTAAGATTCTATTATTTTATATCACCACACCACAATGCACATATATGGAATCAAAGAAATATATTTGTTTTGTTTTGTTTTTTTGTTCAGTCACCCAGTAGTGTCCAACTCTTTGCAACCTCCTGGACTGCAGCATGCCAGGACTCAGAAATATATACAAGGACACAAATTCCACGGAGATACATAAATGAGGATGATTTTGCTGGTGTAGCTGTGTTGCTTGCTGCCTCCATGGGTGGGTGAACTATTCTTTTATTCTGACTGCTTTTCAGTGTACATGACACAGTTTTATTAGATTACTTTATGCACAGCATCACTGAGTCAAAGAGATGTTATTAGCCTGCTAGAAGAAGCTTCTTAACCAGCTGTGAGGGCTCATTAATATACATTATAATGTTAATAGTGCGTATGAATATGTGTGAGTAGGAGGTAGGGGACAGAAATTTAAACCAAATTAAAAGTGTGAGAGACTGCAGCACATGGGAAATAAATGCTCATTGCCACTAGTCTCAATTATTTTTCATTATTTTCAAGGTCAAGCTGGCAAATTTTCACAACTTCTACCTGCAAATGCCCTTCTCAATTGATTAACTCTTACAGCTAGAAGCTCTCCTTATACCCAGGAGGCAAGCCTGCTTTTTTATTGTATTAAAAAACCTAAATGCCAAAGCAAAAAGAATACCAGGCTTCTGTTTATTTTTACCTGAATATCAAAATACCATGCGAACTCTAAAGCAATTAATTCAGTATTAATCCAGGATTTTAAAAGAAGTTTAAATGATTTAAAAAATAATATGCTGAGGAAATTGTTATTCTTACTGAGAATCCGAATAAAACCTATTATAACCCTGCTAGGTAGGAATCTTCTAAATCTTCCTTCCCACCTGATAAAGTGTGCTCCCTGGTATGGCAAAAGAAAATCTTTTCTTCACCATACCTTCACCACGTTTCTGTTGTGGAATAATGAATATCTTACGTTCACTTATAACAGTATAGGACTTTTCCTTATTAATATTTTTGTCCTAAAAAATCAACTGTAGCCCAAAGAATCAGGGGTTCCCAGTGATTCTTAATTGTAATACTGATAAACAAAGAGAATGACATAGGTGAAGCCTGGTAGAAGCAGGGGAATGTGGTTAAATGTGAGGAGGAGGGAAAAAGGTGGGAGATGGGAACTATCAGTAGGAGAATTCTCTCTTCAGTTACCAAAGGAGTAGGTTGAGAGTGAGAAGTCACAGAGGGTCCTGATGTTATTATCTATTATTATCTTGAAGATAATCCCCTGGAGAAGGGAATGCAAACCAATCCAGTATTCTTGTCTGGAGAATTCCATGGACAGAGGAGCCTGGTGGGCTACAGTCCATGGGGTCACAGAGTCGGACACAATTGACTAATGCTGACTAATGCTTTGAAGATGATAGTACGAGACAAGGATGTTCTTAGGTAATGGCTTCCATTTTCTCAGAGAAGGGAGAAATTGGACAGTTGGGGAAAATAACAAAGGTTATGAAATAGTTGATATAGCCCCTATTTTTCACTCCCCACCCCCGCTTTCTTCTTTTCCTTTACTACCAAACTTCTTAAAATACTAATTTATGATTAGGTACCAATACTTGCTCTTATTCCATTAGCTCCTTAAATCCTTAGGAGTTGGGAAGAGATGACCCACTGAAGGAGGTGAAAAAGACCTCCATAAAGCAGAAAGAAAGTCAATATCGACCTGTGTTGACAAAGCTAAGGATAGGAAAAGATTATGGGAGAGCTGAAAGCAACCCTCTTTTTTCTTTCACCCCTTCTTCACTGTGGCAATAGAAAGAAATAATGGTCTAGTCTTTCATAATAATCACAGGGCTCTGCTCAGCAAAAATGAGACCTGNTCGGACACAATTGACTAATGCTGACTAATGCTTTGAAGATGATAGTACGAGACAAGGATGTTCTTAGGTAATGGCTTCCATTTTCTCAGAGAAGGGAGAAATTGGACAGTTGGGGAAAATAACAAAGGTTATGAAATAGTTGATATAGCCCCTATTTTTCACTCCCCACCCCCGCTTTCTTCTTTTCCTTTACTACCAAACTTCTTAAAATACTAATTTATGATTAGGTACCAATACTTGCTCTTATTCCATTAGCTCCTTAAATCCTTAGGAGTTGGGAAGAGATGACCCACTGAAGGAGGTGAAAAAGACCTCCATAAAGCAGAAAGAAAGTCAATATCGACCTGTGTTGACAAAGCTAAGGATAGGAAAAGATTATGGGAGAGCTGAAAGCAACCCTCTTTTTTCTTTCACCCCTTCTTCACTGTGGCAATAGAAAGAAATAATGGTCTAGTCTTTCATAATAATCACAGGGCTCTGCTCAGCAAAAATGAGACCTGGAGCTCACTGTGGCTCAGATCATGAGCTCCTTATTGTCAAAATCAGACTGAAATTGAAGAAAGTAGGGAGAACCACTAGACCATTCAGGTATGCCCCAAGTCAAATCCCTTATGGTTATACAGTGGAAGTGACAAATAGATTTAAGGGATTATATCTCATAGACAGAGTGCCTGAAGAACTATGGAAAGAGCTTCGTGACACTGTAGAGGAGGCAGTGATCAAGACCATCCCCAAGAAAAAGAAATGCAAAAATGCAAAATGGTTGTCTGAGGAGGCCTTACAAATAACTGTGAAAAGAAGAGAAGCTAAAGGCAAAGAAAAGGAAAGATATAAGCATCTGAATGCAGAGTTCCAAAGAATTGCAAGAAGAGATAANTCTCTCTCAGAATTTTCCACAGTTTATTGTGATCCACACAGTCAAAGGCTTTGGCATAGTCAATAAATCGGAAATAGATGCAATAGCCTACACAAAGGCACTGGGATAGGATAGAGTGGGCCTGTCAAGTTTAAGGCCCTGAAGAGAGGTCAGAATATCTAGAAATGAGTGAACAGGAAGAAGCATCAGAGAAGATAAGGGTAGAGAAGTCAGGGGAAAGACCATGGAAAAGTCTGTTGAAAGTTTCTCGCTTTTATTCTGAGGGTTTTGCCTGAAGGAGTGACATGAACTGATTTAGAGTCCCCAAAAGTACTCCTACAAAGGGTTTTGGTATCCTGTACATGTTCTCCTAATTTACTGACCTCCCACATTCCATTTCTGCAATCCAGTTCTGATATCTTTTTCCTCTCCTCAGTGGTAATTCTCCCTTTGAATTTCCTCCTCTTCAGTATTTTACATTCACTATTCCTCTACCTTTCACATGAGACCTTTACAATTTGTTATCTCTTTTTAAAACAGTCAGTTAATAATTTTTTCTGCCTATTTTTTGTTTTTATTCCTTCTTTCAAATTATTTGCTACCATAGTAAAACCAATATGGATAATGTTACCTAATTGTCATGTTGCTGCTGCTGCTAAGTCGCTTCAGTCATGTCTGACTCTGTGCGACCCCATAGATGTCAGCCCACCAGGCTCCCCCATCCCTGGGATTCTCTAGGCAAGAATACTGGAGTGAGTTGCCACTTCCTTCTCCAATGCATGAAAGTAAAAAGTCAAAGTGAAGGTGCTCAGCTGTGTCCGATTCTTAGCGACCCCATGGACTGCACCCTACCAGGCTCCGTCGCCCATGGGATTTTCCAGGCAAGAGTACTGGAGTGGGGTGTCATTCATAACTCCCCATATTAAACTATATTTAATACCATATGTTCCCACCCACTTCCAAATAAGTGACATTCTCTGGAATGAGTATCTTAACAACTGTGGATAGCATTCTCCTAGGTAATGAGGCAAAGACCTAGGCATATTCACCATTTCCTAATGTTTTTATTTATTTATTTTTAATTAATTTATTTTTGTTGAAGGAAAATTGCTTTACTTAATTTTGTTGTTTTCTGTCACACCTCAACATGAATCAGCCACATGTATACAGATATCTCCTCCCTTTTGAACCTCCCACCAATCTCATGACCCATCCCACCCCTCTAGGTTGATACAGAGTCCCTGTTTGAGTTTCCTGAGCCATACAGCAAATTCCCATTGGCTATTTTACATATGGTAATGAAAGTTTCCATGTTACTCTTTCCATACATCTCACCCTCTCCTCCCCTCTCCCCAAGTCCATAAATCTATTCTCTATGTCTGCTCCTCCATTGTTGCCCTGTAAATAAATTCCTCAGTACCATTTCTCTAGATTTTGTATATATGCATTCAGTTCAGTTCAGTTCAGTCGCTCAGTCCTGTCTGACTCTTTGCGACCCCATGAACTGCAGCACTCCAGGCCTCCCTGTCCATCACTATCTCCCAGAGTTCACTCAGACTCACGTTCACCAAGTCCATGATGCCATCCAGCCATCTCATCCTCTGTCGTCCCCTTCTCCTCCTGCCCCCAATCCCTCCCAGCATCAGAGTCTTTTCCAATGAGTCAACTCTTCGCATGAGGTGGCCAAAGTACTGAATATGATGTTTCTCTTTCTCTTTCTGACTCACTTCACTCTGTATAATAGGTTCTAGGTTCATCCATCTCATCACAAATGAATCAAATGTTTTCCTTTTTATGGCTGAGTAATATTCCATCGTGTATATGTATCTCAACTTCTTTATCCATTCATCTATCAATGGGCACCTAAGTTGCTTCCATGTTCTAGCTATTGTAAATAGTGCTGCATGAACAATGGTATACATGTGTCTCTTTCCATTTTGGTTTCCTCAGGGTAGATGCCTAGGAGTGGGATTGCTGGGTCATATGGTGGTTTTATTCCTAGTTTTTAAAGGAATCTCCATACCATCTTCCATAGTGGCTGTATCAATTTACATTCCCACCAACAGTGCAAGAATGTTCCCTTTTCTCCACACCCTTTCCAACATTTATTGTTTGTAGACTTTTTGACTGGTGTGAGGTGATATCTCATTGTAGTTTTGATTTGCATTTCTCAAATAATGAGTGATGTTGAGCATCTTTTCATGTATTTGTTAGTCATCTGTGTGTCTTTTTTGGAGTAATGTCTGTTTAAGTCTTTTTCCCACTTTTTGATCGGGTTGTTTGTTTCTCTGGCATGAGTTATATGAGCTGCTTGTACATTTTGGAAATTAATCCTTTATCAGTTGTTTCATTTGCTATTATTTTCTCCCATTCTGAGGGTTGTCTTTTCACCTTGCTTATAGTTTCCTTTGCTGTGCAAAAGCTTTTAAGTTTAATCAGGTCCACCTTGTTTACTTTTGTTTTTATTTCCGTTACTCTGGGAGGTGTCATAGAGGATCTTGCTTTGATTTATGTCATTGAGAGTTCTGCCTATATTTTCCTCTAAGAGTTTTATAGTTTCTGGTCATACATTTAGGTCTTTAATCCGTTTTGAGTTTATCTTTGTGTATGGTGTTAGGAAGTGTTCTAATTTCATTCTTTTACATGTAGCACTCCAGTTTTCCCAGCACCATTTATTGAAGAGGCTGTCTTTGTCCCATTGTATATTCTTGCCTCCTTTGTCAAAAATAAGATACCCATAGGTGCATGGGTATATTTCTTGGCTTTCTATCTTGTTCCATTGGTCTATATTTCTGTTTTTGTGCCAGTACCAGTCAATCAAGACCATGCTGTCTTGATTGTGGCTTTGTAATATAACCTGAAATCAGGAAGGTTGATTCCTCCAGCTCCATTTTTTTTTTCTCAAGACTGCTTTGGCTATTTGGGGTCTTTTGTGTTTCCATGTGAATTGTGAAATTTTTTGTTCTAGTTCTGTGAAAAATGTCATTGGTAATTTGATAGGGATTGCAGTGAATCTGCAGATTGCATTTGGTAGCATAGTCATTTTCATGATATTGATTCTTCCTACCCAGAAACATGGATATCTATCCATCTGTTTATGTTATCTTTGATTTCTTTCATTAGTGTCTTATAATTTCCTGTGTACAGTTCTTTTATCTCATTAGGTAAGTTTATTCCTAGATACTTAATTCTTTTTGTTGCGGTGGTGAATGGGATTGATTCCTTAATTGCTCTTTCTGATTTTTCATTGTTAGTATATAGAAATGCAAGTGATTTTTGTGTATTGATTTTGTATCCCACAACTTTGCTAAATTCACTGATTAGCTCTAGTAATTTTCTGATGCTATCTTTAGGGTTTTCTATGTACAGTATCATGCCATCTGCAAACAGTGAGAACTTTATTTCTTCTTTTCTGATCTGGATTCCTTTTCTTTCTTTTACCTCTCTGGTTGCTGTAGCTAGGTGTTGCAGAACTATGTTGAATAATAGTGGCGAAGGTGGACACCCTTGTCTTGTTCCTGATCTTAGCGGGAATGCTTTCAGTTTTTCACCATTGAGAATAATGCTTCCTGTAGGCTTATCATATATGGCCTTTACTATGTTGATGTAGGTGCCTTCTATGCCCATTTTTTGAAGAGTTTTAATCATAAATAGATGCTGGAGTTTGTCAAAGGTTTTTTCTGCATCTGCTGAGAGGATCACAGGGTTATTTTTTCAATCTGTACGATAGATTGACCCGAGGAACAAAGGAAACCAAAAACTATATCTACCAGAACAAAACTAATTAAAGCACAAACTGGAAAACAAAACTAAACCAAGATGCCAGTTGGGGAATAAAGCAATGAAAATAACACTAACAAGTTTTGTTGAGAGGAAAGGAGAGAAAGAAAAGAAAGAAAGAATAGATATGCAAAGTTAAATAGAGGTAGATAAAGAAGATTTATATACATTAAAGATTAACTGTAAGGGGAAAAGAGCAGTCGGAAAAGCAAACAAAGGAATAAATGTAGAAAAAATAATAATAGGTTTAAAAATTAAAATAAAAAGGAAAAGAAAAAAAAAATAAAGAGGGAAACTCCACAGAACTGCAAAAGCCCAATGTATAGGCAGAGGTTGATGACAACAATAAAAAATATGACTGAGGAAAAAGAAAAATAAAAAATTTAAAAAGCTCAAAAGCATAATTGGATTTCTTAGTGCCAATAAAATCAACTACAACGGGGGTGGGAGGAGGAGGAGGAAAAAAAGGAAAAGAACCCAAAAGAATCTACAGAACAAGTCAAAAAATAAGAATAATAAATGCTTTTCTTGAGTCACTGCTGTCANTCAACATTCAGAAAATTAAGATCATGGCATCCAGTCCCATCGCTTCATGGCAAATAGATGGGGAAATAATGGAAAGAGAGAAAGACCCTGTTATGTTGGGCTCCAAAATTATTGCAGATGGTGACTGCAGCCATGAAATTAAAAGATGCTTGCTCCTTGGAAGAAAAGCTATGACCAATCTAGACAGTATATTAAAAAGCAGAGACATTACTTTTCCAAAAAAGGTCCGGCTGGAGAAGGAAATGGCAACCCACTCGAGTGTTCTTGCCTGGAGAATCCCAGGGACAGAGGAGCCTGGTGGGCTGCCGTCTATGGGGTCTCACAGAGTCGGACACAACTGAAGTGACTTAGCAGCAGCAGCAGCAGCAGTTAAAGCTATGGTTTTTCCAGTAGTCATGTATGGGTGTGAGAGTTGGACTATAAAGAAAGCTGAATGCCAAAGAATTGATGCTTTTGAACTGTGGTGTTGAGAAGACTCTTGAGAGTCCCTTGGACTGCAGGGAGATCCAACCAGTCAACCTAAAGGAAATCAGTCCTGAATATTCACTGGAAGGACTGATGCTGAAGCTGAAACTCCAATACTTTGGCCACCTGATGTGAAGAACCAACTCATTAGAAAAGACCCTAATTCTAGGAAAGATTAAAGGCAGGAAAAGAAGGGGACAACAGAGATGAGATGGTTGGATGGCATCACTGACTCGATGGACATGAGTTTGAGTAAGCTATGGGAGTTGGTTATGGACAGGGAAGCCTGGCATGCTGCTGTCCATGGGGTTGCAAAGAGTTGGACACGACTGAGCGACTGAACTGAACTGAACAGAGCTCTGCTTATACCATTCACATTATTCTCAATATTTTATTTATAAGTAATTTTTTGCATGCCTGTCACCTTCCATACTCAATTATTTTAAGTCATTTAAGGCAGTATTACTCTTTCTTTATTATTTTTTTGTCCTCCATAATATCTAGCATTCTGCATAGTGTAAAATAGGCATGCAATAAACACTTGTTCAATAAGTGAAATCTTTTATCTAGTTTGTGGCTTAATTATATTTTCAAAAATTTCAGGCCTGAAATACCAATACAGAGCATGAATACCATATACTAGTATTCATTTTTTCAGCATATCTGAACACCTCCCATGTACCAGACACCCCTATAATGCCAAGGATGTAACCATGAACAAAATAGGCAATTGATGTTTGTAAGCCATTATACAGATGATAAAGGTGACATATCTACTCTTGGTATCTTCCCTCTTTTCTCACCCTATACTATCAAAGGCTAAGGCCTTCAGTAGGCCTGCTATACATAAGGGAATTTAGGCTCCTTTCTCATTCTCTTGTTTGCTTCTCAAATCCTTCAGAACATATGCTTTTGTAGCTACTACCCTTGATTCCCTTAGCCTTCTTCCTTTCTTGGACTGTGCAAATCTCTGTAATAGTTGATGAATTATAAATATGGTAACCACATTTTAAGATTTATAAATCAGGGCACATATTCTTACAAAAGGTTTATTTTTTCTTATTTGTAAACAACTTTACATCAAAAATGTTCAATTCAGTTCAGTCGCTCAGTCATGTCCGACTCTTTGTGACCCCATGAATCACAGCATGCTAGGCCTCCCTGTCCATCACCAGCTCCCAGAGTTCATTCAAACTCATGTCCATTGAGTCGGTGATGCCATCCAGCCATCTCACCCTTGGTCGTCCCCTTCTCTTCCTGCCCCCAGTCCCTCCCAGCATCAGGGTCTTTTCCAATGAGTCAACTCTTCGCATGAGGTGGCCAAAGTATTGGAGTTTCAATGGAGAAAAACTTTAAATCACACTTGATTATACATATAATGTATAACTTTCATTTAAAAAGTATATAATTACATGAAGAGACATTTAAAAATTCAGCCAAGACATATATTAGTTAATTCAATATTTGCATTGTCATTTTCATCATCTGCTGTTGAAATGATGACACATTATTCCCCACATTCTTGTTTAAAGAATTCGGTTTGCTTAATAATTGCTTATTCTTTCCAGTTTTTTTCCAGCATTTCTTGGCAAGTCTCTGAGTACTTCATGTGGATTATGGGGAAAGATTTTATAATAGCCAATGACTGCCAATGGTTATTCCAATATCCAAAAGTTGTTAATGAAAAAACACTAAACAACAGGAAAGAATAAGCAAGTTAACAATAGCAGCAACAACTTTTCTCCATCCAGAGCTTGGACAAAGAGAGAATGAGTTTATAAATTTTTTTTTTTTTTCTGTTTGGAGTAATGTTTCCTTGTTGAAAACCTTTAAAGATATTCAACCATCTTTGATCTATAGATCCACTTTCCTTTGCTGTATTTCACTAGCAAGTTCTCATTAAGGTATGACTATTATAGGACACAGTGTTCATTAACAAGATAAAATGAGTAAGTTAAATGTCTGTTTTCAATACCCAGCCAAACTCAGTCAAGCTTATAGTTTCTACGAAGATTTACTTTCCAAAGGATTAGTTAATTATTAACCTATAAGTACCCATCTGCCTGCTTCCCAAGGTCCAAATCATAACAAGCAGCATTTTAGTAGTTTTCATGTTAAGATCTTTTCCTTTAGCAGTAAAACAAAATTTTTTCTTATAGTTCTTTTATGATTACCAATATTCACACGAAACTTCTGGTGCTGAAAAAAAAAAAAAAACTAACATGTAGAGAATATTTCCTATTGTACCAGGCAGTGTGCTGAATACCAACTGTGTATTCTGTCACTCAGGCTTTACAACCATCCTGTGAGGTTGGTACTTTTATCTTCCTTTTCTAGATAAGAAAATTGAAACGTAGTTAAATAACTTGTCCCAGGTCATCTGCTGAATAAGTAGCAGACTCAGATCTGCCTGCAATCAGAGTTCCTGCTCTTAAAAATATATTATTGTGTATCTTCCTCCTCCCCAGGTTTTGCCATTCAAATTAAAAAATGGCATCATGAAAAACAGTGATATTTGTTGAGTGACTGGAAGGTTTTTGAAGTGGTTTTATGGTTTGTGAGAACTAAAGCATAAAATGTTTTAAATAGAAACTGTGCCAGCATGACTTTGCTTTACCCTAAACAAAAGTTCCCAAAGGGAGTTATGAGAATAGGAGAAGGACAAGAGACTTCTTGTCTGCCCAAATGCAGACTCTAAGACAAGAGAAAACCGTTTAAGTGGGTCCTCTCTGGCCCTGCAGGGTAAGCTTTCCCTTTCAATCAGTTCCGTGGCTAGCTTGGGCTGACAAAACATTTCTGTTCTCGTAAACTTTGCCAAGCAGAGGAACTTTACAAGTATTTTTTGAGTAACATCCAAAGTGATTTATGGCTTCTTCTAGCTCTGCTCAGTTAGAAAAACAAATTTTATTTCCTTCCTCCCCATTATTCCTACTCTCTGTTGTCTTCAGCCATAATCCTTTATTTGATGCAAATATTACTTTATTTTGCATAGTTTTTCAAGTGTGTTTATGTTGGTTTAATGTGTTTTAATTACAGAGACCAAATTTCTTGGATTTTCTGGCTTATTATCCAATAAGCAAGGTCCAAGTATCATAAGTCAAGGTGAGCCAGAAAGACCTGTTTAGCACCAGGAACTCTGCTCAATGTGGCAGCCTGGATGGGAGGGGAATTTGGGGGAGAATGGATACACATATTTGTATAACTGAGTCCCTTTGCTGTTCATCTGAAACTATCACAACATTCTTTGTTAATTGGATATACACCAATTCAAAATAAAAAGTTTAAGAAAAAGCTTCAGGAAACAAGAGAGGCCAGTTATAAAAGAACTGTTTCCACTTATCTCTATAGTTCAAACTCAGGAAAGACTCAACAAATTACAGTTTTTATCATCTACATTAGGGTCAGAGCATCTATGTTCTGTGGGCTGAATCTTTTTCTCCTGTTCAATTTGTACAACAAATTCCAAGGGTATACATCTCTATTTAATCTACAGTGGCAAAAATTCAACCTATTTTTGAGTCTTAAATATTCTTTAAAAATTTGGTAGTTTTCCTATTAAATTATAATTCTGTAGGTCCGTCTGTACTTTTTTTTTCCTTTAAGCTCTCCCTGTGCTTATTTTCTCATTTCCCCCCTCAAAGAACAAATAACATAATACAAAGTTATAATTTTAATTTGCTGATATAATTGAATGGAGATTTGTGTTATTATTTCTCAAATTTCAAAATCAAACGTGAATTACTGTCTTTTCCAATCTTACAGTTCTATGAAAACTTTTATATTTTCTTCCTCCAAACTGAAATTATAAGCATTACTGAAATTATATATTTCACTTTGTCAGGTTTTTTCTGCTCTGTTTAGTTGATTATGCTTACCAATTCTTATCATTTTAAAACTCTCTCTGAATTTTTTCAGCATCTAAACAGATAAAAGCTAATGTAGCCAGTATGTGATATCACTTTACAAAAAGGCATATTGCAATACAAGTTCTCCACAGGGACCTAAGCTTGTAATGAGGGAATAAACTGGTACAACTTTATAAAAATAAAATGTAGAACTTAGTATATTGTTTTGACATTCCTGTCAGAGGAATTAATATCAAGCAAAGTTTTAATATACAAAACATACTTATGAAAAAAACTCAAACTTTGCCATTATTATTTATAGTAGTATAAATTTATAAATAAAATACATCAGAATGTAGAAGTGATTAATTACAGTGTAAATATTTATATGACTAAATATACATTGCCATTCAAAATAGTTATGTAATGAAATACAGAATGGAAAATGTCTGTTTCACAACAAGATATTTAATTTAAAAAGACCAAAAATCAAAATGGTGCATACTGGACATTTCCAATTTGTTTAAAAATGTCCTGAAAAGGACTAGAAATAACTGTCTAGATTTTCTAAAGTTTCTATAATAAGCACACATGTGCATGTATATTTCTATACATGCACATGTATAGAAATATAAATATTAATTAAAAATGTGCTCTCCGGGTACTTTAACGTGTACTTTTTAGGATTCCTGTGTTGCATCTGTAGGTTGCAGCTCAACTCTGTTGGCCAGTACCTACATGGATATCCTTTTAATCACCTTTTCAATGAGGATTTTTAGTATTTAGGAAGAGAATGCAGTGAACTTTGACTAAATAAATCATATAAAGACAGAATTCTGGATTGGAAAGAACCTTAAAGATCATCTAGTCCAAATCCTCTTCTTCTCCTTCAATTTTAGCAATAGTAAATCCACAAATGAAGGTGACTTGTATATTAACAATAATGGGAAAATAAATTCAACTTTAAAGTAAGTTTCTATAAACTATTTCACTAAAGCAAAAGAATAAGGAAAATAACATATTTGTATAGTGGTTTGCATTCTACAATCACTTTTACATACATAATCCCATTTATTCCTTATAATAAGCTATATGTAAATAAAGGAAAAACTGCAGGTTGGAGGCTGAAAAGATTTGTTAGTGCCTTGCTTAGAAAATTTTATCCTGTCTGGGAATTCCCTGGTGATCCAATGGTTAGGACTCCTCTTCCACTTCAAGGGGCGGGGGTTCAAATATTTCACAAGCCACATCATGCAGCAAAGAAAAGGGAAAAGGGAAGGGAAAAAAAAAGAAAACTTAGTCCTGTCTCCAGACCAAATCCCTTTCTCTTACCATATCCCAAAGCGATGAATGGATATGTGAAAATTTATTTTCAAAGATGCGCAGAGAGTTGATTTTAATTACGTTTAATGGCAAATATTTGCATTTTACCATAGAAGGCACAAGTTCTGTTTGTAATTCTGTCATTGATCGTGTGCTGAGCCATACTTAGTTTTGGGTCTATCCTAATGACCCCTATCTGTTTATCTAAAACTCACAAGAGCTATGACATTTAATTAACCCTGTGGTTTCTTCCTTTGTGGGCTTGCAGTAGGCCAAATAAGGGATTTTAATACTTACGGCTGTTTCCTGCCACATGACAGAAAGCTGACAATTATCAATCAGTACCCCTCCTGAAGGACGTATAATAATACCAGAAAAAAAGTCAGACAAAGATTTAGGAAGGGAAGATAATTCCTAATCATTTTGAAAGTCCTGCCAGAAAGGCTATAGGTGGCACCTGTTTTTCAACTGTGTTCTCTTAATGAAATTCAAACTCCTAAACTGGCAAATACTAAAGGATGGTGCTATACCTTGACTGAGGAGTCAAAAAAGAGTGATAAGTTAGTTTGCTCAGTTCAAAAGCCAGTATCTAAAGTAAGCAGATTGGAAACGGTCGCACTTGCTAATGTAAATAATTGCCACCTGGCCTTATGGCAAGTCTTCATCAACACCCACCCTCTATCCAAATTCCTCTTCCAGCTGTTATGATATTTCTGAGACTTCAAACTCTCTGAACAAGGTCTTAATAGTTAGCCAATAGCTGATTTTCTTCTATTGGTGGAAATACTTCTATTTCTTTTGGTGGAAATACTCCCCTGGGACTGACTACATTTCAAATTATACTGAGATTTCTTGTGATAAGATCTCCTATTAGCTTGCGATCCCAAATACTCTCTGCTACTAGTTTTCATTCCCCTCAACTCTCCAATGTCTTTTTAGGTCTAGTATTCAAACCCCTTAGTATATGTTTTTCCTTCCTTCTATTCTGTTTTATCCTAATATTTATATTCTATAATAATTTTATGATATCAAATATCTATATTATGGGATTTCTAACAGCATGAGAAAAGAGCTTTGGGACTTGATTTATAGGAGTCCATATTTCTGTTTCACAACCTACTAAATATATGGACATTGGACATACTAATTAACCCTTCTTTGCTTCCATTTTCTCATTTATAAAATAGAATTATCAACAGCTACTATATACGACTGTTGTGAGAATTAAATAAAAAACTAAAGGTAAAATTGTTTACACAGTCCCAGGTTGTAGCAGATGCTTTCTTCAGAGAACCTTGAATTTGACTGTCATATTATTATGGGCTGAACTCTGACCCTCCTACCCACAAAGTCTTATGTTGAAGCCCTAACACCCAGTATCTCAGAATGTGACTGTATTTGGAGATAGGGCCATTAGGAGGTTAAGTTATCATGAGGTCATTAGGGTGGTCCTTAATTCAATCTGACTGGTGTCCTTACAGAAGACAATTTAGACACACAGACACCAGGGGTGCACATCACAGAGGAAAGGCAATGTGAGGATACAGTAAGAAGTAAGTAACATACAAGCTGAGGACAGAAACCTTGGAGAAAATAACCAGAAGAAAGCAACTTTGCTGGTACTTTGATCTTGGACTTCTAGCCTCTAGAACCGTGAGATACTTAGTTTCTGTTGTTTAAGCTGCCCAGTCTGTTACTTTGTTGTGGCAGCTCTATTAAACTAATGTAAATATATTCGCTATTTCAGAGAATTGATCCCCACCTGTTCCTATTTAATCCTCTAATTAGTAATAGGGCAATGATTAAGAGTATAATCTAAGAAGTTAGCCTTGAATTTGAAGACTGGGTTATCTACAAAAAAAAAATTATCTATATTAGTGAATTTAGGTGAATTTCTCAAATTGTTTTAAGTCTTAAAATTTCTTCACCTGTACAATGGGGATAATACCTAGCTCATAGAGTTAAATTAAGGATAAAGTTTAAAGAGATGTTTAAAAATTTCATAGTATATTATCTGGCATACAGGCACTAAGTAAGTGGTAGAATTTATTATCTTCATGTATGATGGGCCATTTACCTGTGTTCTGTCAATTTGGCTTAGTTTCTCCAAGTCTAGTCAGTTTAGTAAATCTTCTGTGTGTGAAGTGCCACACACATACATACTTTCTATTAATACAGTTATTTGATTGTTTTGGGGGTAGCATCTGTTGCCTTTGTTGTTTGCTTGAAGTCAAGAACACAAACTGATAAAGTGAGTTGTAGTATATTTTAAATATATATGCTAAAAATCCTTCTAATGTATTAGATTTGTTTAAATGACTTGATAACTTTGTTCTAAGGACCAAGCTTAGGCTATTTTTCTTTCTTCATCTTTTTCATTCGAAGAAGACATCATGGCTTATCAGAAACTTCTCTCCATGAGGAATTCTAATTTGTAGTAGGAAGAACAAAGTTCTACAATTTTAATATCAGATTCAATTCTAAAGTTCTCTGTATTATTTATAATGTATATTTCATAGTCTGGTTTCATTCCTTTTACCAGATGGTTTACAGAATAACATCTTATATCTCTTTAATTAAGAAAGGAATTTGCATCCATAGCTACTTCACTATGTTTCTCTTACCTAATAAGATTTCTAGGCTATAAATCTTATGCTCTTTCCTCACATACATAATGCACTCTATCTCTTGCTTACTTCTATCTTTGCTCACAGTCTGTAAACTGGCATCATAATATCCTCTGTCCCCAGTCTCTCTCTCTTATTCTGAGATTGCAATTAGGTGAAGGTTTTACATGCTGTCATTTATTCAAAGTAATATTTACTGTGTACTTACTGTGGTGGCTAACCTGGTGGCTCAGAGGATAAAGTGTCTGCATGCAATACAGGAGACCTGGGTTCGATCCCTGGGTCAGGAAGATCCCCTGGAGAAGGAAATGGCAACCCACTCCAGTACTCTTGCCTAGAAAATCCTATGGACAGAGAAGCCTGGTAGACTGCAGTCTATGGGATTGCAAAGAGTTGGACATGACTGAGTGATTTCACTTCACTTCACTATAGTAACCCAAGGACGAAAGAACAGATAAAACCCAGGAGGGTCTTGGAATGAAGGAATGGAAAAACCAGACGTCCTTCCCATCCCCAACATTGTAACTATTAATGAATTTCAGATCCTCCTGNGCAAAGAGTTGGACATGACTGAGTGATTTCACTTCACTTCACTATAGTAACCCAAGGACGAAAGAACAGATAAAACCCAGGAGGGTCTTGGAATGAAGGAATGGAAAAACCAGACGTCCTTCCCATCCCCAACATTGTAACTATTAATGAATTTCAGATCCTCCTGACCAGTATAACCTGTCTTCCCTCCTACCCCATAGGGAGAAGGTATTTGCCTTACTCTTCCCCCCACCGAGTATACATGCTTCATCCAACCAGCAAATGACCCACAAGACCCCTATCTCACTCCTTGTACCCTGGCTATAAAAGTGGACTAAGGACCCCTGTTCAAGGTCAGTTCTCCCTTGAGATGGCCTGCTGTTCTAACAGCGTCTCCCACTCTAATAAACTTTATTTCCCTCTCATTTGGTCTCATGTCTGGAAATTCTTTTCCAACCCTTTTCCATGACCCTTACTATGTATGACATGTTATCTATCTTCCATAGAGGAAGAAGAATATTAAAATAGCCTCAGAGAGTCCACAATGTCAGCATTCTAATCATATCTTTTTAGGCTTCTAATTGAAAACATTTATATATTCTGATGATTTTTCTTCCACTTCCCATTCCTATTTCTTGTCCCATCTGAAGAGATATCTACTCTGTCACTTCTTTTTAACTTAAGAAGGCCAATGTATTCCTTCTAGGTCTTCAAGCAAAGTCTTTGTCAATCCGTTTCGTGTGGTTTGTCATTCTCAGTTCTCCCATACTTTTTAGAATAAAGCCACTGCTTAGTTTGCTAAGAGTATAGTGTCAGTGATTAGTGGTTTTTACGGGTTTGGAGGGGGTTTAGGGGGTTGCAAATAATAACTCTCATTTTGCTGATGCAGGATAAAATCTTCTTTCTTCATGTTCATCAAAAGACCAAATGATCACTTGCTATAGGTCTGGTTCCTTTATTTAAAAATTAAAGGAGTTGCCAATAGACTTTCTGAAGAAGGAAAGAAGGGCATCTAACTCCATTATTTTAGACAACAGTGCCTACTTCTCAAAAAGTTAAAGCAATTCCCTTCTCTCCTTTCTAAAAGAAAGCAAGACATAAAAAAGAGGGAAGAAAACTCTTTAGTCTCAATAGGCACCCACACTTAGAAGTGAAGTGGGCCAAGAAGAAGAGAAGAAAAAAAGAGTAAGGACTATTGTAAGGATTATTGTTAGGAAGAACTATAGTATTTGGAACCCTACTAAAAACTAGTTTACATTAGACATGGCATTTGTTCTACCCTTGTTTTTACCCCTCCAAATGGTACTGGATATAGTTGGGTACCATCTCATAGATCTTTTACTAGTAACTATTAATAATCCTATTATTCAAAGTCCTTCAAGCACATTTTATATGTAAAACATTATGTCAGGTGCTGAATAAGGTAGAAATATACAGTACCATGTTTGATTACAATAGTGTTACTTTCTAGCTGTGGCAATAATAGACTACCAGGCAGTATTGGGGGTTCTTTGGGAGGTCTCTAAAGGAGTAAAATAGTACTGAAGAAAATAAAAAAGAACATGAGCATTGATCTGAGGATTCCAAAAACTGGGCTCTATCCCATCTCTGCCATTTCCTTGCTATGTGACATCAGACAACTCATTTCTCTTTCAGGTCTACCTTTTCATCCCTCACCCCTCCCATCCCCTTCCTCTAAAGGAGAAAAGAAAAGAAAATAATAAAAGGGAAAAGAAAATAATAAAAGGGAAAAGAAAAGAAGAGGTTATCCTAGAAGATCTCTAAAATGTAAGAATATATGAGATGATTACTAATGAACTCTGTTGCATTGGGCCTCCCTTGGCTTTGATACGTGGGTTGTTTAAGATCCCTGGAGAAGGGAAAGGTTACCCACTCTAGTATTCTGACCTGGAGAATTCCATGGACTGTAGAGACTTTCACTTTCTTTGCATTGCCCAGATTATAGACTACAACTGGCTACGATCCTCTGCGCTGCCCTCATTTTCAGAGATGAAGAAATCGAGGTCCCAAATTCCCCCAGTTCAGTAGCAGGTTAGGGCTCAGAACCATTCTGATGCTGGTTTAAAAAACAAAACCAAAACCAAAACCCTGCATCGAATAGTGCATCTTTCAAAATGATTACTGTGACTCATAGAAAAAACTTAAAATGTATTCGTGACATGGTTTACTAAGTGAGAAAAATGTTTCTTAACATTTTTTTTTCGTATATATGAAAATGGAGGGAAAAGCAAGTGTATATATTGGAACAACGGGAACGATTCTTTCCTTAGGATCTTTCCTAATATTTATTAATATAAATTCTGTAACTATAGCAATGAAATTCCATTTGGCAGATGTGACCTGTTAAGTTTACAAGTTGCATAGCAGTGAGGGGAGACAGACAAGCAGATGCACCCGGAGAGCAGGAAGAGGCTCAGAAGTGATAAACTGCAAAACAGTTGTCCAGTTCACAGTATTGTCCAGAGTCAGACGTAGGATAAGCCCTCCTGCAGCCCTGAAGGCGCTCAAGTTCGCACGCTTCCTGGCATTCTATTGATTCATACCTGCGTCCTTCAACAGGTAGCGCCAATTACAGCCCCCAAAGCACGGCCCCCTTGCATACTGGCCAATACCGCTGTCAATCAAATACTTCACCGGCCTTTCTAAATTTTCCCCTCCCCCTTTCATTGGCTCTTCCTTCGACCTATCCACAAATTTCTTCCGCGCCTCTCGACCGCAGAACTTGGCCCTTTGGAGTCCAGGATTGGAGCCGAGGCTGCTTCCGCTCATTGACGTAGCGGAGCTCTCCGCCCTTTTCTCGGGCCCCTTGCGGCCCGGGAAGGAGGAGCCGGGCAAGGCGGGGGAGAGTGGGGGGTGCTCGGGGGCAGGGCTTGCCTCCCACGGCGGGAGGGCGGAGCTTGCGGTGGAGCCTGCCTGCCTGCCTGCCCCGTTAGGACCTCGGAGAGCGCCAGGAGCCGCTACCAGAGGGACTGGAGAAGCGGCCGGAGCCGGGCCGGTGGGACGCGTGCGAGCCCGCTTCCCTCTGAATCCCCAGCTTTCCGGGCTGTCAGTCGGCTAGCGGCGACTGAGGAAGGTGCCTAAGTCGGGAGTCAGATAGTCATCCCCTTGGGACGCCGACGGCGCCGTCCAGCCGCGGCTTCCTCGCACCTGTGTGTGTGTCTGTGCGCGTGAGCGCCCGGGCGCGTAGGTCTGCGTGAGGGTGTTTGTGTGTTCGCGCGCCCGCGGGCTAGAGCCCCGCGCCTAGGCGCTCGGCTTGGAGAGGGACAGCGGGAGCGGCGGCTTTTCTCGCCCCGCCGGCTAAGGCAGGACTTGGGCGCAACCGTCGTCGCCTCTGCCTTACGACCCCCAAGAGCCGCTGCCGTGCTGCTGGAGAGCGGACGCGCGGGTTGGCGCGGCTCCCGCTGCAGGCAGAGCGGGGCGAGGAGGGGTGGAGGGGGGAGAGGGGAGGGGGGAGGCGGAGGGAGAAGCGGAGGTAGTCGGCGCAGCAGCTCTCTCCTCCCGTCGGCTGTTGCTGTGGATCACCTGCAGGTGTTTGGGGATATGGCTGTTCTGAGTGGGAAATAGAAAAAGCACCCCCTACGCCTCTTTTCCTGTTGAGAAAAAGCGAGCGTTGAAGATGTTGGGGGAGACCCCCGAAGGTGGTGGCAGAATAAATACTAGCTCCCTTCCACCACCATTTTTTTTGAATATAAAAATACTCTGAGCTCAACCTTCAGGAGGAAAGCCCGCCTTTAAGAAAGAGATTCTTGGTTTGTGGGACTCTGGTTTGATTGTATAATAATGATGATATAATGCTAATGACGATGATGACACTGCCTTTTATTTTTACCTCGGTGCTGATAAAGCGTAGCTACAGCTGGGGATAAAGCCCTTGAAAATTTGATGTGTGAGGAGGAAATTACTAGTGCTCTTGGAGTTTGTGTTTTATATTTTTGAAGGATATGCTTTTTATAATTAAAATTTGATAGATTGATCCCCCCCCCCTCTTTTAAAAAAACTCATGTAAAAATGGGGACTGGCTAGTGCCATGACTGATGAAAAAAAGCTAAACACTTTTCCCCATGTATAATTCCATGTATTAAGTCCTCCTTTCCTTTGAATTTCTCCACAGTTTTTAAAATGAAGAAGTTTAATTTCCGAAAAGTTTTGGATGGCTTAACGGCCTCATCCCCTGGCAGTGGCAGCAGCAGTGGCAGTAACAGTGGTGGCGGGGCTGGAAGTGGTTCCACACATCCGGCAGGGACTGCAGGGATTCTCAGAGAGGAGATTCAGGAAACATTGACTTCAGACTATTTCCAGATTTGTAAGGTAAGTTTTGAATTGGCTTAAAGCTTATTCTTTATTTTACTGCTGTGAGGAAAGAATTAAAACACACCCTCTAAGGGCAGGAAATTGTTCAGATGCTGGTATCAGAGAGTCTGGTGCAGAGAATTTTGTGGGGTAAGTCAATTTGTATTAAGATATTCCAGGCATCAACTTAAAAAGCAGTTATAGTTTAAGGGAAGTATTAATAAGCAAACATTACCAATAGAATATGCAAGATAATATTAAGGTTCAGTCTTGGAATACTTTTAAATTTAATATTTATGTATAAATAGTTAATTCAGTGTTGTCACTCAGAAACTAATTTTACTGTTCAGTATAAAAGGATTAAAGCTATTAAGATATTGCTAGAATTGAAAAGATAAGAGCTAGATGAATACATCCATTAAAAGATCTGAAGGCAGTGTTTAAAATTCTGAATAAAAACATACCTAGATTCTTAAATTCTTAATAAACAAATACTATGGGCTTAATACTTATAGGAACTCAAAAGTAGACTGTGTTATTGCTTAGTGAGGAAACATTTTAAGTAATTATACTTTAATATTGAGCTAATAAGCAAAAGAGTTTCTGATGGGGAGAGAGGAGAATTTACAAAGCAAGCATTGTGTTCATATATAGAAGTAATTGTTTTATTTTCTCACAGGGATTTATAATTTTTATTGTTTTTTTAGGAGGTAGTTTAGAAATGGGCTTTTGACTTTTTATGTTCAATAAAAAAGTTACCAAGTCATTTGTATGCCTGAGAAGAAATAGTAAATTTTTGAAATCATAGAAGTTAAGTATTACTTGTTTTTGTAATTCAACACAAATTTTTTTGAAATTATTAAAATTATTTTTGTAGTAAACAAATTATGTGTAGTAAACAAATCATGTGTAATGGGGTAAGTTTCAATTATTGTCTTAGTCTGTGTTGCCAGTAGGGTCATTATAAAAACAAGTCTTTAATTATTAACGTATTATAAACCAGTTTACGTAAAAGTGAATTTATTTAGAATTAGGTTAAACAGATTTAGTCCTAACCTGCTCTGTGAAATTTGTATACAGTACAGTTTTGTGCAAAGTTGTATACAATTTTATCCTTACTTTGAAATAATAGGTATTTTGTCAAATAAGGGAGGAGCTTAATGAGGCAAATATGTGAAAGGGCCCTAAAGGCCAGATTTAAACTGCTAGGCAGGGGAATTATGCCCAGATTCTCTAATCTTTGATGTATTACTATTACTATTCCAAGATTCTGAAAACAATTGCCTAAGTGTCTCAGTTCATGAATGTGATAGTAATGCAGGAGAGTTTTAGTAGAGTTAAAATTGATATAGAAAAGATAAACTTCTGAAACAGGATGGCACTAGACTCTCGAGGTTATAGAGCTGGTAGATAAGGTCTTAGGGGAAAGCAAGAGAGGAAAATAAGATAGGTAATCACCTACTTATTTATGTAGGCAAGAGATAGTCATGCAAAGTGGCAAAAGTTAAATATGTATTATTTTAAAAAAACATATGGCATGGTAGGAAGAACGCCGACCTAGGAATCAGAAAATTTGTATTTTAATTAAAGCTCTGTCACTTGTCAGCCATATAATCTTTGGTAACATTTATCTCCTTGTGACTTGAATTTCTCATCTGTAGTATGGTGATAGGGCTTCTGTAAGTATTTTTGCTCTTCTTACCTGAAAGGATTGTTGGGAAGATCAAACAAGATGATTAGGTGAAGGCAATGTATAAGTTGGAAGAGGCAATGAAACACACATTTATATTATTGTTAAAGTTTTAAAATCACCTTGTTTTTGATAGAATGACTATAACCAGTGGACTATAAAATATTAAGTAATAATATTCAAATAAATTATAAGGATAAATAGCTATGTGTGCTGAACACTAATAGTATTGAAATTTCACCAAGTGGGGAAAGTACTGTGACATCCTTAGATTGGAATATAGTTAATTTTAAAAAGTGGTTGCATGATTTTAGGTTTTCTGGACTGTAACAAAATATGTAAAGATGGATTAAAGATATCCCAAAATTAAGACTGTTGCTAAAATGGGGAATTAATTTGAACTCACTGATTAAATGTGCTGAGTACTAAACAGTTGGTACCTTCTAAGTACTTCTGTCTTTTCAGTATGGCTAAAATTAAAGTATGAATCTGCTCTTTTGGAAACCATCTTTTTTCCCATTATTTGATTGGTCTTCAAATCATATTCTATTTTCTTAGTATTTCCATTATTCCCTTTTCATCATGTTCAATACTTGTTTATTCTATCATATTTTCTTGCTTGGTCTCTTGAAGTCACTTCCTAACTGATCTTCTCATCCTATTCCAATTCATTTTGTTATAATGGTTATTTCTGAATTATAATGTTATTTATGTCATTTTCCTGCTAAAAATTCTATGTTGGTTTCCCTGGAGCAGTTGGTGATCTACAAACAGAAGTCTTTGTTTTTTATATTTGGTTTTGTTATATGATATTATGCATAGGCAGGTAGTAGGACATTTGCTAGCCTTATAAAAATACAGGCTTTATAATCAGTGACACATCTCTAAGAAGTTCAGAAACAAATGGTGGAAGAAATTTTGGTTCAAGGTCAGCAAAAAACAGGTTAATGCATTGGTTTACTGCAGTCTGTTTTAAGTTCAGTGTGTATGCATTTGAATACTCGGTGTTGTTCAGATATTTGTGTGGCCTTTTTGAAATATTGAACTGCCTTTTCTGAACTTGAATTCCATGAAAACAGTTTGAAACTACTGCTCTGTACACTAAACTTCAGACTGTTTAACTTGATATAGTTCCTTTTGGAAGGGGCTTGTGTTTACCTTTCCATCCTTGTTTCCCTGATGCCCTAGATACACTGCATTCTCAGAAAGCAACATTATTTTCTCATATCTCAATGCCTTTTCTTAGCTTACTGCTTCTGACTGGAATATCTCTTCCAGCTTTAATATAATTGGAGAATTCCAGTTACCTTTCATTACTTCATAGTTCAAACACCATCTATATGAAACCAACTCTGACCACTGCCTTCCTCATCGACCTACCCTAGACAGTTAGGGTTTCTCCTCGTGTCTCTCTTTTCCTGTAGCATCTGCCATAATGTGAATTTAGCAACTTATTGTGTTTTAAAAAGACTTTTGACACTATTATACTATGAACTCTTTGGGAAACAATTATATTTTATTTTCTTCTCATTGTTAGGGTGCTCACTACCTTTTAGGCCAGTGGTTCTCAACTCTGTCTAAAAGAAAGATTCTAGCTCTACCCTAGTCCTAGAAAATCAGTTTCTAGGGATGGGGCCTTGGCACTTATATCTTTTAAAAAGTACCCACAGGAGATTCTGATGCACAGTCAATATTGAGAATCAGTATAGTAGGCACTTGATGTACTTTATGAATGAAGTAGCATATCCATGGTTCGTTGATTAATTGAAAGGAGATTGAAGCATAAAGTCATTGATAATGATGTATATCTTAAACATTTAAACTGAAAACATTTAAATATGCATCAATTTACAAAGCACCTGATAACCAATCAAGATTTTTCTGTTGCATATTGATTCTCTGATTGAAGTTCTGTGTGGACTTCTTATTCATAAACCATCCCAAATTCATTATGTGCAATTTTCAGTTTTTGTTTGTTTAAAATAGAATAAGGATATTTATGGTTTCAGGGGAAATTTAAGTGTCATATGATATATATACACACAGACATATACGTATTTCAGTAAGCAGTTTATACTCCTGTGTATAATCTAGATGATATATATATACAGAAGTATATACAAAGTATAGATGAACAATATGTGTGTGTATGTATTTTTTCTAGATTCATTTTATGTTCATCCCTACAGTTACGTGGCCCATACCTAGTTAGTCTGGGAGCAGGAGAGTGTGAGTATGCTAGCTACAGAGTTTAGTAGTTTTGAACATTTAATGAACCATTAGTATCAACCTGTATTTTACAAAGAGAATGGAGAGTTTTTGTTACTCTAGCAAGTTGGTTAAATTAAAATTAGAAAGCTTCATCTGTAAGATATCCCATTTGACCTTCATAACAGTCCTGTAAAGACGTCAAGGGTAGTATTACATTTTTCTTTTACTGAGAAGACATCTGAGAACAGAGAATTTTCTTCACCAAAGTTGGTAAAAGACATAGCTAAAGTTTAATGCTCTGATTTTTCATCCTCAGATCCAGTACTTTTTCTGCTTTATTCTTCTCACTTATTAGAAAAGGCAATATAATTAATTCCTCAGGAAACAGAGACTTTGAGAAGACAGAGATTATTCTGTTGCCTCTCCCTTAAAACTGCTTCCCAAATCTGACCATGTCTCTTCTCTTGCTTGGACTACTATTTTATTGCCTTAAAAGAGTTTCTTTTAAGAGTTTCTTAAAGAGATTCCCCTGCTTTCACTGGGGCCTCACCACAGTCTCATAATAGGTAGAAAAATCCTTTAAAAATTTAAATCATATCATGTCATTCCTGCTCAGAATTTTTCAATGGTTTTTCATTTCTCTTAAAAATAAAACCAGAAGTTCTGTTATGTCCTATAAATCTCTAAATGATCTGACCCCAGATAGACATCATTTTCAGCTGTTTTCTGTTACTTACTCTGCACCAGCTACACTTGCTTTCTTACCGTTTCTCAAAAATGTTCCTGTCTCAGGGCTTTTTGCATTTGCTGTTTCCTTTACATGAACACTTTCCCCCCCTACCCCCAAATAATTACGTTACTTGTTGCCTTTATATCATTCAGTTCTTGGTTCAGTTGTTAACTTCTCAGAGAGATCTTCATTGACTACTGCTCATCACCTTTGCTTTCTACCCTTATCCTGACTATGTTTTCTTGATAATACTTACAACTAACTGTTATTAAATTATGTTTACTTGCTTGATTTTTGCTTCGCCTATTATAATAACTCCATGAGGACAGGGCTTTATTTTGTTCACAATTGTCTCACTAATTCATAGAACAGAGCCTGCCACATAGAAGGCAGTCAAATAATTGTTGAATGAATGAATGAAAGCTATGAATCTCATAGAGGGATGTATTAAGAGAAAACTAGATATTTTGAACAATTTTTTTTGGAAAATACTTTTATTAAATACATCTTACATTACATAAACACAAGGAAGCCATTGAGCAAAAGAGTGAAACCACTTTAGGAACATGGTACATATTTTTTAGATATGGGAAAGAAGATTGTAGAAAGATTCAGTTAAATTTATTTAAGTTTTTATTTTTGTTTCCAAACGATCTTTTTAAGGGAACAATTTAGAAGTATTAGATTGACAGTGACAAACACATGGGTTGTTCTAGACCTAATTAACAAAATAGACGAAAATAAATATATCACTAGAACCAGATGGCATAATCCCTAAAGTTTGAATAAATTCTTAAATTAGCCAACTCACTCTTCATCAACATTTATAAGTTGATTTTATAAATGGTCATGGTGTCAGAGCCAACATACAGATAACTAGTGTAACTTCTTAGATGGGAATGGGTTGTAATCATGATCTTCATACCAGATATAATATCAGATCTTCCCAGAGAAACAAGTGTAAGGTCAGAAACATAGTCATGGACTGTGTAGAGTTGGGCTTTCCAGGACCTTGAAAAGCTGAAAGGAGATTAATCGCCTAGATATCTTTTCTCCAGATTTTTCATTGTCTCCATATTCTTCTAATTTAATATCATTTACTTCAGAGGGTCTGTAACTGAAGTTGGCACAGTCTATATAGTTCCCTCTTTCTGGAGTTTTCATTCATTCAAGGAACTTTCCAAGATTGTCTGAGATGTGTGGACTTGTCTCATTCTATACTTATAAGTGGGTAGAATAAAAGATAGTACAGTTGACACTGCAAGGTCATTTATTATGGATAAAGCATCTGACAAAGACTTCATGCTCCTGTCACCAGAATGGACAGCAGCAAATAGGCAACTTTAAGAATAGTAACGGAGGCAAACCAGATGAATTAAGCACTCTTGTTGGGATTGAGGTATTAACAAATTTAAGAGCCAAGTGTAATTAATTTTAAGAACTGGAAAACCAAAGCCAAGCTATTTCAGTGGTCTAAACTCTCTACTTTGCCTATCCTGAGAGCATAAGAGTGCAGGGGCAAGCTCAAGTAAGGGGTTACAGATTTGTAGGAAATATGATTACAAATTTTTTAGGTTACCATAGAGAACAATTATGTTTTCTCATAAAAGGTCCTTTGGTGCTAGTATATTGTCAGCAAATTGGGCTTTTGGTCTCATTTAGTATGGCAGTTCTTATGTTCTTAAAAACAGTGGTGTGATGCTTTGTGCATATCTCAATATAGAACTAATTTAAAATCTTATATAGTTTCTGACTTAGGATTATCAGTAGTGATTAAACCAAATTCCTATTTCTTGAAGGTTAGTGCGTTTCTATAGACCCCTTCTGCCTTCACTTGAAGATGTGCCTGTGAAAAATCATAGTTCCATAGTTTACTTGTAATGATAGAATGATTATATTGGTTTCCTACAATATAGTTCTATGAACCATATACATAGTAGTTTAATAGCAATAACTTTGACTACATCCTAGAAGTTTCAAGTAGAAGCCCTGTTTTAAATGCCTTTTAAATTAAGGTTTTTCCTACTTAATTGTCAAAATAAGTATCTTTTATAAAAGATCTTATTTATAGCAAGGGTCCTTTTTTAATTTTAAAAAGGTAACTTTTCTTGATTATTTTTAATATTTAAAGGGCTAATATTTTAATGTGTGTTAAACACAAGTGTTTTTGTTTAAAAATATGTATTAAGAGTATTTTTAAATAAAAGTGATTAAGTTTTAGAAATAAAATTGTATTTAAAGGAATTATAGAAAGTAGTTGTAAAGAACAGAATATAAAACCTCTAAAAAGTGCATAATAAGCCTACCTGTACAGTGGCTTGATTAAATGGAGCATTCATAGTCACTGAAGGCATACAACAAGAAGGTATTTTGACAAGTTTAATTATTCCAAAGATATTTGTTATACGGAGTTAAAAATGGTTAGGACATAAATCATTCTCAACCAACTGACCATAATGAGTGAAATAATGTGTTTTGGTTGATGTATCAGAGAAATCACTCATGATACTTTCTGGACTTATGTAAAATATTAGGAAGAAGAGTATAATTTTAGTTCTATTGAAGGCCCAGATATACCAATTGTTATTAATGGTATAGAGAATGAATTTGAATATATTATGTAATGATGATACATAATCAATATAATGAATTTTAATTAAAATATGTAGTATTTAACATTAATTTTAGTAACATAACTGGATTATGTATGTACAGTAAGTATATCTCTCGAATTGGAAATAGCATAAAAGCAACAAATAATGCGGGTTTTAAATGTAGATTTAAAGAGTAGCCAGAGAAAATTGTTATGTTTTTTCAGTTTTTCTGCTCTGTTAATCACCTGTACATTTCAATCACATTAGAAATCTGTTATTTTACTTAAATGAAGACAATAAATTAGACTATCAGGAAAATTGATTGGCTGGCTTAATGTTCAGTCTGATTTGTTCATTGTAAATTGACTAAAGACCTGTCTTTAAATCTTCAAACTAAAAAAGGTTGAAAATATGTAGTACAGTAAATTGAGAAGTTAGATTGTGTCTGGGGGAAATATTTACTGATTGTAAACATTTAAGTAGATGGAAATGTAAGGCTAGCAAAAGAGGTGAGAACTTAGCACAATGATATGAGGAAAACTCAAAAGTAGAGACAGATAATCCGAAAACTTTCTTTAGAAAGAATATTAAGAAAGAGAACTTCAAGGGTGTCTTAGCATTGCAGAGAGATCAAGGATGGTGGAAACAAAAGAAATGAAAAACAACAAACAAGTCAGAAGTACCAAGAGACAGCTGAATTAGACCAAGAGAAAGTTGATTAGGGCAAAGGTATTTATAGTAAGATGATGGATAGAATTAAGATCACATGATAATAGAAAATAGATTTGATAGAATCAGTAATTTTAAGATTAAGTGTGTAAATTGGTTTGAAATAAGAGAAAAGTGTTGGGAAAGTAGTAGAGATGATCGATCCTGGTAGCATTTTGGTATATTGTGGGGAACGGGTAATGTAGTTGACCCACGGAAGAAATTGAGGGTACCAGAAAGGGGGAAGTAGCATAGGTAAAAGAACCTGCCCTTTAAGATAATAAGGGTATCTTTCTAACAGAGTTTAGAAATTTGCAAGGGCTTATTTTCCACAAATGTCACCAGCAGATTATTATTTTGTTAACAATGTTGTCTCCTTTTAGCACCAGACTTAGACCTCCATCATTCATGGTATAGATATTACTCTTACAAGATAATTCCCATCTTGCTCTTAAAACCAGGTTAGCAAATGTTATAAAAGCTTTGTTATTTTGTTTTTCAAGACAAAGGCAAGCTTCCCTAAACTGGAATTTATAGTTTCTAAAAAATAAAGACATAATAAGACATAAGAGAAAGAAATAAACTGAGCAATAAAAAATTATTTAAACCAGAAAAAGATAGTAAGGGGTCTGAGTTGGAAATTTTTTCTTTACTTGAGGCAAATACATATTTCATTTGAATTCTCAGTAAACTTTATGCTTTATCTCCATATAAAAGTCTGTGGGTCTGCTAGAAGATTGTATTGGTTTCTTATTTTGGCTTCAACAAATTGCCAAAAACTAATGGCTTAGAACAGCACAGATAATAAATTTGTTAGAAGTTAGAAATAAGTGTCACTGGCCTAACATCCAGTCATTGGTAGGACTGCATTTCTTTCTGGAGGGCCTAGGAGAGAGTGTTTTATTTTCTAGCTTTTGTAGGTTATTTACAGTTCCTTGACTGGTGGCCCCCTTCTATCTTCAAAATTGAATCTTTCTCATATTGCATCCTTTGACTCTTAACTTTTCTGCTTTCCTCTTCTATGTTTTAAGACATTTGTGATTACATTGGTCCCACAGGATAATCCAGGTTAATTTCCCAACCTTGAGGTCCACTGATTAGCAGCCTTCATATCATCTACAACCCTTTACTCCTCTTTGCCATATAACCTAATATATTCACAAGTTCTTTCAGGAACCGTTATTCTGCCTATCACAAAGATGCTCTTTACTTTCACCTATCTTTTGTTTTTGTTATTTTTTAGAAAACATAATAATAAGAACAGACAGCATTATAATAAACTTTCAGCTTCAACAATTTTTTTAAATCTTCACTTACCATTTCATTATTTTAATGCAGACCCCACATGTTATACCTTTTTATTGAATATCTAAAAAACTTCAGATATCAGATGAAGACTCCTCCCTTTAAAAAAATTTAAACCCCAACCATTGTCACATCTAAAAACATGAAAAAAATTTCTTTTTGTAATCTAATATGCAGTTAATGTTTAAATTTCCTAGATTGTTCCATAGTATCATAGTACCAGTTGTGTCTGACTCATTGCTACACCATGGACTATACAGCCCATGGAATTCTCCAGGCCAGAGTGGGTAGCTGTTCTGTTCTTCCCAACCCAGGGATCAAACCCAGATCTCCCGCATTGCAGTGGTTTCTTTGCCAGCTGAGCCACAAGGGAAGCCCAAGAATACTGGAGTGGGTAGCCTATCCCTTCTCCAGAGGATCGTCCCGATCCAAGAATCAAACCAGGGTCTCCTGCATTGCAGGCGGATTCTTTACCAGCTGAGCTATTGGGGAACCCCCAGATTGTCCCATAGTATCATTTCTTTTTAATTTTTACTTTGCTTTGGAGTATAGCTGATTAACTGTTGTGATAGTTTCAGGTGGACAGCACAGTGACTCACGCATACACATACATGTATCCATTCTCTCCCAAACTCTCCCATCCAGGCTGCCACATAACCTTAAGTAGAGTCCCCTGTGCTAAAGAGTAGATCGCTGTTGGTCATCCATTTTAAATACAGTAATATGTACATGTCTTGGGATCCAAACAGGATTCATATTTCATTTTCATCTGACCCAAACTCATCTTTAGTTCAGTTTGTGTCATGTTACATTTTATTTTGAGATCTGCTATCCTGTGCTTTCGTGTGTGTTGTGAATATAGGCTCTTTGATTCATTTCTGAACTGGATGACTATATGTGAGGAAGTGAGTGGGCTGTGCAGTGTACCACAAGATGAAAAGTAGACTTTAAAAGTTATTTTCTAGAGATGGTCACATCTTTTAAGGAGCTGGAAAAATAATACTTTAAATCAGTCGTGTCCAACTCTTTGTGACCCCATGGACTATATAGTCCATGGAATTCTTCTCCAGGCCAGAATGCTGGAGTTGGTAACCATTCCCTTCTCCAGGAGATCTTCCTAATCCAGGAATCGAACCCAGGTCTCATGCATCGCAGGAGGGTTCATTACCAGCTGAGCCACCAGGGAAGCCTGGTATTTTAAATTAGCCTTAACTATTTATACCTTGTGTTGCTACTGTTGGGTATATTTCCCTAAGAATATTAGAAAAGAGGAAAGTATAAAAGACATAGGATATATCAAAGTAATAAGAGTGGAGTAGATCCTTTCGGTTGCACTCAATGGTTTTAATTTTATCTATGAAATTAGTTACTGGAGGGATGGGATCTAGTTACATGTATCAATTTAAGTGAATATTTAAAAGACAGGTGAAAAAAGAAAGTATTTTCAAGGACTCACTCTGTATACTTAGAATATTATAGCAAGAAGCTGAAAGTAGATTGGTTAGGTATGTTAATGTAGATTTCTACTACATTATAGGATATCAGAGGTCAGTAAGAAAAGAATTGGAATACTGATGAGGAACATACTTAGATATTGAGAAATCCATTTATAAATAATTTTACACTGTTACTGGTTACTTATATAATCTGAAAGTCTCTTAGTGGTTTATTATTGGATTTTTTTTTGCTTTTATCCATTTCTGTCTTAACCAAAGTTCCTTTGCTACTTGAGGTAATATTCAGTACCCTTTTTTAAATTCTTATTTTATTGAGATATAATGACATACAGCAGTGTAAAATTTAAGGTGTACAACATAGTGATTTGATATGCATCCATCATTAAGTGATTATCACAAGTTTATGTACATATAAAGTGAAGAGGAACTAAAAAACCTCTTGATGAACGTAAAAGAGGAGAGTGAAAAAGTTGGCTTAAAGCTCAACATTCAGAAAACGAAGATCATGGCATCTGGTCCCATCACTTCATGGGAAATAGACAGGGAAACAGTGGAAATAGTGTCAGACTTTATGTTTTTTGGCTCCCAAATCACTGCAGATGGTGATTGCAGCCATGAAATTAAAAGATGCTTACTCCTTGGAAGAAAAGTTATAACCAACCTAGATAGCACATTCAAAAGCAGAGACATTACTTTGCTGACTAAGGTCCGTCTAGTCAAGGCTATGGTTTTTCCAGTGGTCATGTATGGATGTGAGGGTTGGACTGTGAAGAAGGCTGAGCGCTGAAGAATTGATGCTTTTGAAGTGTGGTGTTGGAGAAGACTCTTGAGAGTCCCTTGGACTGCAAGGAGATCCAACCAGTCCATTTTGAAGGAGATCAACCCTGGGATTTCTTTGGAAGGAACAATGCTAAAGCTGAAACTCCAGCACTTCGGCCACCTCATGTGAAGAGTTGACCCATTGGAAAAGACTCTGATGCTGGGAGGGATTGGGGGCAGGAGGAGAAGGGGACAACAGAGGATGAGATGGCTGGATGACATCATTGACTTGAGGCATGTGAGTCTGAGTGAACTCTGGGAGCTGGTGATGGACAGGGAGGCCTGGTGTGCTGCGATTCATGGGGTCGCAGAGTCAGACATGACTGAGCGACTGAACTGAACTGATCATCTCATATAGTTTCATAATTAAAGAAACAATTTTTTCTTGTGATAACTTGTAGGATTTACTCTTAATAACTTTAGTATGTAATCAGTAGTGTTAATTATATTTATCATGTTGTACATTACATACCTGGTACTTGTTTATTTTGTAACCAGAGGTTTGTACCTTTTGATTTTATCCAGTACCTAACCCCCCACCCCCAGCCACATTTAGTAACCACAGTTCTGATCTCTTTTTCTGTGAGTTTTTTGTTCATTTGCTCTTGAAGTATAATTGACCTACAACACTACATTAGTTCCTGTTATGCAACATAGTGATTCGATGTGTCTCTACATTTCAAACTGATCAATATTTAGTACTCTTTTGTTTTGACACAGTATTGGGTATTAGACTAGGCATCAGGTGAATTCATTTACTTATTATATATTTACTTACTGAAAGTCTGTATTTTGTATAACTATATTGGGCACTTTTAAACTGGGCCATCTTTTTAGAATGAGTTTGCAAGACTACTGCACACTACGTGAACCATTTATATTTTTTATGTGATTAAGGATTTGCATCATGTGTATTTCATTTTCTGTAACTTTTATGAAACTTCTTTTATTCTCCTTTAATGAAAATTTTAAAAAATTAAAAAATTTTTTTTTTGTTTCTTCCATCTTTATTGTTTCTTCCTCTTTATTTGTATTTTTGTAGCATTTTTAATGTGTTTACTCTCTCTTTCTATTCTCTTGGCTAAAAGATCTATTATTCTAAAATGAAAGAACTTGGAAAATGTTTAAAGCATATTTTTTTGCCACAATTTTCACTCTCCTAACAAGTCTAATAGTTTTATTACTACTATTAATATACTAAAAGTCACAGATTCTCTTTTATTTATCAATATTCTCTTGAAAAGTATTTAAACTTGTATGCTTAGTGTAATCCTCAAAGAATTATCTTCAAATCATGCTATTTGATAACTAACCTAATTTCTGTCTTCATACAAAGCAGGTTTATACATTTATCATAAATTTTTTTATTTAAACATTTTTTTCAAATGTCCATGTATTTTATCCTGAGAAGAACTGTAGGTTTAAGAAACTTTGAAAAAGGTAAATACAGAGAGGATAGGTTGCTACAAGCAGAACACTTGATAGTTGAAAGCAACATAGGAAAGAGCAGGGAAAGAGTAATTTGACATATAATTTACACATCATAAAATTCACAGATTTTAAATGCTCACTTCAGTGAGTTTTCAGATATATCTACTTGTGTAACAATCAGTCAAAATATGTATTGGATATCTTATTAAATTTTCTTAAAATTTCTTTTTGCCCCTGTCCAGTCAGTTGCCCACTCCCACTGCTTTCCAAAAGCAACAAATTCTGAACTTTTGTCACCATAGCTTAGTTCTGCTTGGTTTTGACTTTCATATAAACAGAATCATACAGCATATATTGTGCTTCCCTGGTGGCTCAGAGGTTAAAGTGTCTGCCCGCAATGCGGGAGACCTGGGCTCGATCCCTNCATCTCATATAGTTTCATAATTAAAGAAACAATTTTTTCTTGTGATAACTTGTAGGATTTACTCTTAATAACTTTAGTATGTAATCAGTAGTGTTAATTATATTTATCATGTTGTACATTACATACCTGGTACTTGTTTATTTTGTAACCAGAGGTTTGTACCTTTTGATTTTATCCAGTACCTAACCCCCCACCCCCAGCCACATTTAGTAACCACAGTTCTGATCTCTTTTTCTGTGAGTTTTTTGTTCATTTGCTCTTGAAGTATAATTGACCTACAACACTACATTAGTTCCTGTTATGCAACATAGTGATTCGATGTGTCTCTACATTTCAAACTGATCAATATTTAGTACTCTTTTGTTTTGACACAGTATTGGGTATTAGACTAGGCATCAGGTGAATTCATTTACTTATTATATATTTACTTACTGAAAGTCTGTATTTTGTATAACTATATTGGGCACTTTTAAACTGGGCCATCTTTTTAGAATGAGTTTGCAAGACTACTGCACACTACGTGAACCATTTATATTTTTTATGTGATTAAGGATTTGCATCATGTGTATTTCATTTTCTGTAACTTTTATGAAACTTCTTTTATTCTCCTTTAATGAAAATTTTAAAAAATTAAAAAATTTTTTTTTTGTTTCTTCCATCTTTATTGTTTCTTCCTCTTTATTTGTATTTTTGTAGCATTTTTAATGTGTTTACTCTCTCTTTCTATTCTCTTGGCTAAAAGATCTATTATTCTAAAATGAAAGAACTTGGAAAATGTTTAAAGCATATTTTTTTGCCACAATTTTCACTCTCCTAACAAGTCTAATAGTTTTATTACTACTATTAATATACTAAAAGTCACAGATTCTCTTTTATTTATCAATATTCTCTTGAAAAGTATTTAAACTTGTATGCTTAGTGTAATCCTCAAAGAATTATCTTCAAATCATGCTATTTGATAACTAACCTAATTTCTGTCTTCATACAAAGCAGGTTTATACATTTATCATAAATTTTTTTATTTAAACATTTTTTTCAAATGTCCATGTATTTTATCCTGAGAAGAACTGTAGGTTTAAGAAACTTTGAAAAAGGTAAATACAGAGAGGATAGGTTGCTACAAGCAGAACACTTGATAGTTGAAAGCAACATAGGAAAGAGCAGGGAAAGAGTAATTTGACATATAATTTACACATCATAAAATTCACAGATTTTAAATGCTCACTTCAGTGAGTTTTCAGATATATCTACTTGTGTAACAATCAGTCAAAATATGTATTGGATATCTTATTAAATTTTCTTAAAATTTCTTTTTGCCCCTGTCCAGTCAGTTGCCCACTCCCACTGCTTTCCAAAAGCAACAAATTCTGAACTTTTGTCACCATAGCTTAGTTCTGCTTGGTTTTGACTTTCATATAAACAGAATCATACAGCATATATTGTGCTTCCCTGGTGGCTCAGAGGTTAAAGTGTCTGCCCGCAATGCGGGAGACCTGGGCTCGATCCCTGGGTCGGGAAGATACCCTGGAGAAGGAAATGGCAACCCACTCCAGTATTCTTGCCTGGAGAATCCCATGGATGGAGGAGCCTGGTGGGCTACAGTCCACAGGGTTGCAAAGAGTTTGTCACCGTAGCTTAGTTTTGCCTGTCTTTGACTTTCATATAAATAGAATCATACAGCGTATATTGTGTGTGTATATTTGTGTGTGTGTATATCTTCTTTCATGCAGCGTAATGTTTTTGTTATATGTCTGTTGAATCTACCAGCAATTTGTCTCTTTTTTATCGCTGAGTAACAATCCATCAGCTTCCCAAGTGGCACTAGCGGTAAAAAACCCTCCTGCCAATGCAGGAGACATAAGAACTGTGGGTTCGATCCCTGGATTGGGAAGATTCCTTGGAGGAGGGCATAGCAACCCACTCCAGTATTTTTGCCTGGAGAATCCTATGGACAGAGGAACCTGGAGGGCTACAGTCTAAGGGCTGCAAAGAGTCGGACACAAATAAGTCCTAAAGTGACTTAGCACACAATAGTCCATTAGATATTTTTACTGAAAAATTATGTTTCCATTATACATATGAACATGCTCATAAGAGAAAATACAACAGGGTAGAGAGAAAGATGATTCTAAATCATTCAGATTTGTACTCTGAATACTCAGATGCAGATGAATAGTGATTTTTTGAGGTTCATTTTATATCAGTCTGTCAGTGGTATTTTGGTTTGTGTTACAGATCTTATGTAGAATTCTACTTACTAGGATTTTTTTTGCCTAGTCTTTTGTTATGTGGAATTAAATTATCACCCAAATGAGAAGAGTGGCTGTTTTTTCAAAGCTTGTATAGCAAGGGAGTCAGAGACCATTACTTGCTTTTGGAAAGACTCAAAGGCCAGCAAGAAAGTGGGGAAAGCTTTATAGTGAAAGAAGGAGTAGGTGTCAAGTATGCCTTTTTAAAAATTGAAGTACAGTTGATTTACCATGTTGTATTAGTTTCAGGTATACAGATCTTTGTTGTTTATTTTATTCATAGTAGTATGTATCTGTTAATCCCAAACTCCTAATTTATCCCTCCTCTACTCTTCCCTTTGGTAAGTATAAGTTTGCTATGTCTATGAGTCTATTTCTGATTTGTAAATATGTTCCTTTATATCATTTTTTTAGATACCACGTTTAAGTGAGATTATATGATGCTCATCTTTCTCTGTGTAACTTACTTCACTTAATATGGTAATCTCTGAGTCCATCAAGGTTGCTGCAAATGGCATTGTTTCAATCTTTCTTTTATGGCTTAATAAGGTAGGCTCTTATTGGAGGCTGTTGACATGAGAAGATGGAGGCAGGCCAGCTGTAAGCAGGGTGTCCTGTGTGATTGGTTTAGGAATCATATTTGACATATTAGTACTGAATTTGAAGTCTTAGGAGGAGAGGTCTGCAAGAATTAGGGAGCCCAGCAGTCATTGACCAGATCTTAATGTTCTGGGCTGGTAGTTGCAGAGGTGGTGGTTTGGCTTCCTGGAATTGTGCTGCAGGGATTGTGGTTAGGTTTCCTGAGCTTACTGTGGCAGAGTATATGGGCTAGAGTTCTGATGTCATACTTGGTCCAGCATTGCATATTGTATGTTCAGTCTGTCAGTGGTATTTTGGTTTGTGTTACAGATCTTATGTAGAATTCTACTTACTAGGATTTTTTTTTTTACTTAGTATTAAGCATAAATATTTTCTCCATGTTGTAATAATTTTTTCGTAGCATAAATTTAATGGGTTTATAAAACTCCATCTAGTGGATGCACTCTTCCTTTATTATTGGAAACTCTTGTTTCAGTTTTTCCATTCTGTTAATAACGGTGTTACAAATGTCTGTGAGCATTAAACTTTCAACATATTTAATATTATTTCCTTAGACTAGATTACTAGAGGTAAAATAGTTGAGTTATATAGACTTATATGTAAAGTAGGTTACATATATAGGTTATATTTCTTGCTGGATTACTTTCCAAAAGGACTTGACAATTTAAACCCATTTTAGTAACATATAACTGCAATTTAAATAATACAGTAACCAGCTTTAGATATTTAAAAATATTTTTCCAATTCAGTAGATGAAAAATGGAATTTATAATTATTTTAATTTGTATTTTTTGATTAGTAGTGACCTTGATTATTTTTCCATATATTTATTATCCAGCTGAGTTTCTTCTTTCATGAATTATTTTTTTCTGTCCTTTGAAAGTGAAAGTGTTAGTCACTTAGTTGTGTCTGACTCTTTGCCACTCCAGTATTCTTGCCTGGGAAATTCCATGGACAGAGGAACCTGGCAGGCTACAGTCCATGGGATTGCAAAAGAGTTGGATATACCTTAGTGACTAAGCAATAATATCCATACCATACTGACAATTTTCAGGCTAAAGATTGGTCAAAATAATGTGTAGGGGGGTTTTAGAATATTTAAAAGAAAATGCAGTACCTGTGCCCATCAACGAAAGACTGTATACGTATAGTCAAACAAATCTGGGTTTATTACAACAAAGAGATTACATACTATAGGGAAACATGAGATATTCCAGTAAGAGGATGTTAGGAAGGTCTTTTTGTAGAATTTGTGTTTGTGTTAGATGATTTGAGCAAAGTTCAAAGAAGCATGAATTGAGTGTTGTCAGAAAGTTGGAGACATTTCTGTCATTTGGTATCCTAAGAATTTTTATCCAGGAAGTAGGAGGAATGGTATAAAGCTATAATTGCTAAAGAAGCAGCTGTTGCTTATGCCAACTAGATGAGGGGAACGTTTAATCATTAGTGTGGTTTGTGCAATGTTCTTATATTTATCTGATCCCCAGACATGGTTCTGCAGTGGTTTTGTTTTTATCTTGCTTCATAGAGTGGCCTTGTTTGATGTTATTTTTCTGTGAAATTGTTTATGTTCAACAGGAGAACACCATGGCCTGCCTAACTGTTAGTACAGGGCAAGTTCCAGCAGACAGCTGTTAGAGGCTGCTTTTTTTTTTTTTTAAACCTGTCAGCAATTTATTACTTTTAAAGTAGCTTTTGGTAAGCAGGCCTGGTTCAATACTTAGACAAGAGAAACTTTTCTTATTAAAAGCCAACAATACATATTGATTGATTTGAGTTTGTTATATGATTTTTGGACAACAACTATTGTTTAGTACAATTATTCTGAATAAGTATAATAATTTTTTGTTTTCATTTGCACTATTTCTCCATTTATTCACATTTTCTTTTCCTCTCCATTTTGAGAATGTAATGCAGATTCTATTTTCTCCATAAAATACTCCCTGACAGGTAGCCAGGTAAATCTCTTTTTAGTTTTTTGAGGAACTTCTATACTCTTCTCCATAGTGCCTGTACCAATTTACATTCCCACCAACAGTGTAAGAAGGCTCCTTTTTTCTATACCATTTCCATCATTTATTATTTATAGACTTTTTGGTGATGACCATTCTGACTGAAATGAGGTAGTACCGCATTATAGTTTTGATTTGCATTTCTCTAGTAATTAGCAATGTTAAGCGTTTTTTCAAGTGCCTTTAGAACATCTGTTTGTCGTCTTTGGAGAAATGTCTTGTTTAGATCTTCTCCCCATTTTTTGATTTGATTGTTTGATTTTTTTTTTTGTTATTGAGTTGTATGGGCTGTTTGTATATTTTGGAGGTTAATCCCTTGTCTGTCACCTCATTTGCAAATATCTTCTCCCATTCTGTGGGTTTTCTTTTCATTTTCTTTATGATTTCCTTTGCTATGTAAACACTTTTGTGTTTAATTAGGTTCAATTATTTACTTTTAAAAAATAATTTTTTAATATAAATTTATTTATTTTAATTGGAGGCTAATTACTTTTGTTTTTATTTTTATTACTTTTGGAGATTGAAAAAGATATTGCTGTGATTTATGTCAAAGTGTTCTGCCTTTGTTTTCTTCTGTTTTTAAAGTATTTGGTCTTACATTTAAGTCTTTAATCCATTTTGAGCTTATTTTTGTGTATGGTGTTAGATAATTTTCTAATTTCACTCCTCTACATGTAGTTTTCCCAACACTAGTTATTGGAGACTTTCTTCTCTCCATTGTATATTCTTTCCTCCTTTGTAGTAGATGAATTTACCATAGGTACATAGGTTTATTTTGGGGATTTCCATATTGTTCTATTGCTCTATATTTCTGGTTTTGTGCCAGTACCATACTGTTTTGATTCCTGTAGCTTTGTAGTGTAGTCTGAAGTCAGGGAGCTAATTCCTCCAGCTCCATTTTTCATTCTCAAGATTGTTTTTTCTATTTAGGATCTTTTGTATTTCCAGACAAATTAAAAGTTTGCTCTAGTTCTGTGAAAAATGTCATTGGTAATTTGGTAGGGATTGCATTGAGTCTGTAGATTGCCTTGGGTAGTATATTTACTTTAATAGTATTGATTCTTTGAATCCCAAAACACCAGTATTCCTTTCCATCTCCTTGTCTCATCTTCAGTTTTGTTCATCAGTGCCTTATAGTTCTCAGAGTAGAAGTCTTTTGCCTCCTTAGGTAGGTTTATTCCTAGGCATTTTATTCTTTTTGATGTGATGGTTAATTAAATTGTTTTATTAATTTCTCTTTCTGATCTTTCATTATTATTTGTATATAAATGCAACACATTTCTGTGCATTAATTTTGTATCCTGCAACTTTACCCAATTCATTGATGAGCTCTAGTAATCTTCTGGTAACATCTTTAGGATTTTCTATGTATGTTATCATGTAATCTGGAATTGTGACAGTTTTACTTCTTCTCTTCCAACTTGTATTTGTTTTATTTCTTTTTCTTCTAAGATTACTGTGGCTGGCACTTCCGAAACTATGTTGAATAAAAGTGGTAAGAGTGGATGTCCTTGTCTTGTTTCTGATCTTAGAGAAATGCTTTCAGCTTTTACCATTGAGTATGATGTTAGCTCTGGGTTTGTCATATGTGACTTTTGTTATGTTGAGGTATGTTCCCTCTATGACCAATTTCTGGAGAGCTTTTTAACATCATAAATGGATGTTGACTTTTATGGAAATCTTTTTCTGCATCTGTTGAGATGTAGCCATTTTAAAATTGAAGCACATAAATGAAAATTTGAAGTAACTCTACCTTTTCTGAGAGTTCAACCAGCAAATTAACTTAGTATATTTGTATAGCTATAATTATACAAAATTCCACTCACTATGAAAATAAAACTTATTAAAAAAACTATTTATAGAAGTAAAACTAATTTTGAAACCCCTATGTGAAGAGGAACTAAAAAGCCTCTTGATGAAAGTAAAAGAGGAGAGTGAAAAAGTTGGCTTAAAGCTCAACATTCAGAAAACGAAGATCATGGGATCCAGTCCCATCACTTCATGGGAAATAGATGGGGAAACAGTGGAAACAGTGTCAGACTTTATTTTTTGGGGCTCCAAAATCACTACAGATGGTGACTGCAGCCATGAAATTAAAAGACGCTTACTCCTTGGAAGAAAAGTTATGACCAACCTAGATAGCATATTCAAAAGCAGAGACATTACTTTGCCGACTAAGGTCCATCTAGTCAAGGCTATGGTTTTTCCAGTGGTCATGTATGGATGTGAGAGTTGGACTGTGAAGAAGTCTGAGCACCGAAGAATTGATGCTTTTGAAGTGTGGTGTTGGAGAAGACTCTTGAGAGTCCCTTGGACTGCAAGGAGATCCAACCAGTCCATTCTGAAGAAGATCAGCCCTGGGATTTCTTTGGAAGGAATGATGCTGAAGCTGAAGCTCCGGTACTTTGGCCACCTCATGCGAAGAGTTGACTCATTGGAAAAGACTCTGATGCTGGGAGGGATTGGGGCCAGGAAGAGAAGGGGACGACAGAGGATGAGATGGTTGGATGGATGGCATTACCGATTCAATGGACATGAGTTTGAGTGAACTCCAGGAGTTGGTGATGGACAGGTAGGTCTGGCGTGCTGCAATTCATGGGGTTGCAAAGAATCAGACATGACTGAGCGACTGAACTGAACTGAAAGNTGAAGAAGATCAGCCCTGGGATTTCTTTGGAAGGAATGATGCTGAAGCTGAAGCTCCGGTACTTTGGCCACCTCATGCGAAGAGTTGACTCATTGGAAAAGACTCTGATGCTGGGAGGGATTGGGGCCAGGAAGAGAAGGGGACGACAGAGGATGAGATGGCTGGATGGCATCACTGACTTGATGGGCATGAATCTGAGTGAACTCTGGGAGCTGGTGATGGACAGGGAGGCCTGGTGTGCTGCGATTCATGTGGTCACAAAGAGTTGGACATGACTGAGCGACTGAACTGAACTGATGGGAAGCTCTGTTGTGTGAGTGAAGTAAGCTATCTATAATACTCTGATTTTTCTTCTGAGCTCTATGATATCAGGTAAGCCAGTTATTTTAACTAAGTTCCAGAGAGAGATTATCATCTGGCTCACATCACTACAAACATTTTACAATGCTGAAATAGTTTCACTTCTGTTTTTCAGACCCTTTATTTTCAGTCATGTACTGGCAAACATATATTATTTGATAAAAGAAAATTATGTGAGGTAAAATAATATCTAAAATAATATCCTTAGCATATGTATTTGGGAGATAGAATTGTATTTGGGAACAGGATGGCCAAGGTGTTGAATGAAACATTAAAAAACTTAACTTACTGAGTGTTTTGGAGATTTAGGCAAGGAGGTTCATAGGGCATAGTCACAGAAGGCAATTAATTTGTCTAAAGATTGTTGTATTCGCTTGCTTTAGTGGGATCATATATAGGTAGAGGTTAAGATTCATGATGAAAGGTTGGAAGGAAAGAGTGATGTAGAACTGTGATACCAGTTGGTATCTTGCTTCATTCATTTACTTTTAATTGAGCTGTGTTTTTACAAAAAACGTAGGTAATTTGTGGAATAAAATATAGTTGAGGTCATTTTTTTTTTTACTTACTTTGACAATCTCTGTCTCTTAGTTGGTGTATCTAATCTTGATGTTTAAAACTGTTATTAATGTAGTTGGATTAACATATATTATACTTATTACCATTTTCTGTTTGTTGCTTTTGTTCTTTGTTTTGTTTCCTTGTCTTAGACTCTTTTTCTATCTTTTCTGGTTTTAACGAAACATTTTATATGATTCAGATTTCTCTCTTTTCTTAAATTATCAATTATACTTCTTTTTTATGCTTTTTAATGATTGTCCTTAAGTTTGCAATGTACACTTACAACTAATCCAAGTCCTCTTTCAGTTCAGTTCAGTTCATTTCAGTCGCTCAGTCATGTTCGATTCTTTGCGACCACACGAATCACAGCACGCCAGGCCTCCCTGTCCATCACCAACTCCCGGAGTTCACTCAAACTCATGCCCATCAAGTTGGTGATGCCATCCAGCCATCTCATCCTCTGTCATCCCCTTCTCTTCCTGCCCCCAGTCCCTCCCAGCATCAGGGTCTTTTCCAATGAGTCAGCTCTTCACATGAGATGGCCAAAGTATTGGAGTTTCAGCTTCAGCATCAGTCCCTCCAGAGAACACCCCGGACTGATCTCCTTTAGGATGGACTGGTTGGATCTCCTTGCAAGAGTCTTCTCGAACACCACAGTTCAAAAGCATCAATTCTTCAGCGCTCAGCTTTCTTCACAGTCCAACTCTCACATCCATACATTATCACTGGAAAAACCATAGCCTTGACTGGACGGACCTTTGTTGGCAAAGTAATATCTCTGCTTTTCAATATGTTATCTAGGTTGGTCATAACTTTCCTTCCAAGGAGTAAGCATCTTTTAATTTCATGGCTGCAGTCACCATCTGCAGTGATTTTGGAGCCCCCCAAAATAAAGTCTGACACTGTTTCCACTGTTTCCCCATCTATTTCCCATGAAGTGATGGGACCAGATGCCATGATCTTCGTTTTCTGAATGTTGAGCTTTAAGCCAACTTTTTCACTCTCCTCTTTCACTTTCATCAAGAGGCTCTTTAGTTCCTCTTCACTTTCTGCCATAAGGGTGGTGTCATCTGCATATCTGAGGTTATTGATATTTCTCCCAGCAATCTTGATTCCTCTTCTTTAGTGTATTCCAAATTTCTTCCACCTGTCCCTTTTAACATTACTATCATTCATTATAATCACCACTGCATTGTTGCTATTATTGCATTATATACATGCATTGTTGCTATTATTATTTGGAACAGAATATCATCTATTAGATCAATTAAGAATAAGAAATATAAAACTATTTTTAACCTCTGTTTATTCCTTCTCTTACACACTGCTTTTCTTTATGTAGTTTAAGTTTCCGACCTTTATCATTTTCCTTCTATCTGAAGAATTTCTTTTAACATTTCTTGCAAGGTAGATCTACTGGTGACAGATTCATTCAATTTTTTTGTGTGCGTCTGAGAAAATTTTTATTTCTTCTTCACTTTTGAGGAATAATTTCACAGCACACAGAAATCCAGGTTGGTGTTTTTAGTTTTTTTCTTTAAACACATTAAATATTTTACTCCACTGTCTGATTTTTGGGCTCCAAAATCACTGCAGATGGTGACTGCAGCCATGAAATTAAAAGATGCTTGCTCCTCGGAAGAAAAGCTATGACCAGTCTAGACAGCATATTAAAAAGCAGAGACATTACTTTACCATCAAAGGTCCGTCTAATCAAAGCTATGGTTTTTCCAGTAGTCATGTATGGACATGAGATTTGGACTATAAAGAAAGCTGAGTGCCTAAGAATTGATGCTTTTGAACTGTGGTGTTGAAGAAGACTCTTGAGAGTCCCTTGGACTACAAGGAGATCCAAACAGTCCATCCTAATGGAAATCAGCCCTTAATATTCATTGGAAGGACTAATGCTGAAGCCGAAACTCCAGTACTTTGGCACCTGATGTGAAGAACTGACTCCTTGGAAAAGACCCTGATGCTAGGAAAGATTGAAGGCAGGAGGAGAAGGGGACAACAGAGAATGAAGTGGCTGGATGGCATCATGGACTCAATGGGCATGAGTCTGAGTAAACTCCGGGAGTTGGTGCTGGACAGGGAGGCCTGGCATGCTGCAGTCCATGGGGTTGTAAAGAGTCAGATACGACTGAGCAACTGAACTGAACTGTCTTATTACTTATGTGATTTCAGAAAAGTCTCTTTAGAGAAGTCTGATGTAGTTCTNAACAGAGAATGAAGTGGCTGGATGGCATCATGGACTCAATGGGCATGAGTCTGAGTAAACTCCGGGAGTTGGTGCTGGACAGGGAGGCCTGGCATGCTGCAGTCCATGGGGTTGTAAAGAGTCAGATACGACTGAGCAACTGAACTGAACTGTCTTATTACTTATGTGATTTCAGAAAAGTCTCTTTAGAGAAGTCTGATGTAGTTCTTTTTTTTGCCCCCTGATACAGTTCTTATCCTTGATTCTCTATGGGTAAAGTTCTGTTTCTCTGGCTTCTTTCAAGATTTTTCTCCTGATCTTTGATTTTCTATAGTTTTAATATGAAATGCCTAGATACAGATTTTTTTGGTATTTATCCTGGTTGGATTCTCTTGAGTTTCCTGGAACTGTGATTTGATGTTTTTCATTAATTTTTGGAAATTCTCAGACATTATTGTTTCCAATATTTCTTTCTTTCTTCTCTTTCTCATATACCCATTGCACGTGCTACACCTTCTGTAATTGCTCCTTAGTTCTTGGATATTCTCTTCTGATTTATTTATTTTTTTCTATTTGCATTTCCAAGCTTTGGAAGTTTCTATTGACATTTCTTCAAGCTCACTTACTCATTTCTCAGCTCACTTATTCATTTCTCAGCTATGTCCAGCTTATTGGTGAACCCACCAAAAGCGTTCATTTTATAATGTTTTATTCCTAGCATATTTTTTATTCTTAGAGTTTCTGTCATTATGCTTACATTACCCACCTATTCTTGCGTATCATCCACTTCTTCCTTTAGAGCCTAGAGCATATTATCATAGTTGTATTTAATTTCTGGGCTGATAGTTCCAAAATTTCTGTCATATCTGAAGCTGGTTCCAATGCTTGTCTCCTCAAACTGTGGTTTTTTCCTTTTGGCCTTTCAATAATGTGTTAAAATGTTTTGTTAAGGGCCAGAGATGATATATGGTTTATTTTTCCCATGATTAGGTAACCTACTTACACAGCATATTTTGGAATATGAGTACACAAATGAAGTTCAGGACTATTTTACTTGGCTTGTACAGCTAGCATACAAAATGTTATTTTGTTTAGTTGCTAAGTTGTGTCTGACTCTTTTGTGACTCTGTAGATTGTAGCCTGCTAGGCTCCTCTGTCCACGGGGTTTTCCAGTCAAAAATACTGAAGTGGGTTGCTATTTTCTTCTCCAAGGGATATGCCCAACCCAGGGATTAAAGTTGCATCTGCTGTGTTGGCAGGTGGCTCTATACCACTGAGCCACCTGGGAAGCCCTGGGATACAGATTGAAGGCTTCCAAATCTTAGGGAAACCATTGAATCCCTTGGAAATAATTTAAAATCATCACAAGATTTTAGACATGGAAGAGAATTTAGAGATAATCAAATCAAATGTATGCCTTTTACAAGTGCAGAAATCAAGTTCAAAGACAGGAAGATTATATTAAAATAACGTTAAGGTTACACATTGTTGACTGTTGTTATATTTTACCAGGTTTTTGCAGAGGAAAATAACCCATTTTGTGTTACTGAACTAGAGATGTAGCTTGAACTCTATTTTAATAAACACCTCCTATATTTTATTCAATTTAACAAATATATTTCCATATTCTGTTAATGACCTTTTATTAATGTTAATCTCTAGACTGCCAGTTCTTATTCAAATAATGCTTTCGTGTGTCTCTTTGCATTTAACAAGTCATTCAATAACATTGTACTTTTATCATGCCATTTTTGTACTCAGCAACTTTATTTTGGAATACATTTTAGTTTTAATTTAGCTTTTAGAATAAAAAAATTGTGACATGTTTTTCAAAATTCTGTTGAAAGTATAAATAATTTTTTCATTTAAAATTATAGGATGGTGTGATGCGGTACTTACCATCTCGTCACTTTGATAAAAATGTCTGCTCTATACATAAATGTCATTATTTAGAGCAGAAAACAGATTTCACAGATTTTTTTATTTGGAAAGTTAACTAGACACTTAGTTTTTGACAGTTTGTGTCAGGTACACTGCTTTTGATAGATGGATCAAATAAATGGCACTTAAATGCATTTTGAAATGTTTGAAGTTAAGTGAAAAGAGGAAAAATAAGTTTAAAGTTACTGATATACTTTGAAAAGGTAAATCAGATCTGTTTTCCTTTCACTGCTGCATGTCTTTAATTTTCATAGTAAATTAGCTATGGATAATTACTTTGCAAACAACTCAATGATTGCTTCATTTTTATATTTGAAATTGGTTCTGAAAGGAAAACTAGATAGCAATCTTCTCTTAGTCTCCTTAACAAAAGAAATTAAAAGAATTTAAGGCTTAGAAATTAAGATTCTGTGAATATTTGGTGAATGAATGCCACCGATTTTTTATGAGCTGAAAATAGTAAGAGAACTTTATGGGCAACTCAGTCAACCCAAAATAACTATAGATGAGAAATTGGGAAACATAAAATTATATTTTGGAGAAATATGGATTTTTAAAAACTTGATGTAAATTTGTTTTTTGTTTTATTGAAATGGTTCCTTATTGTCTCTGTGATAAAAGAGGTGCTCAAGAATATGAGAAGGGGAATATATCATCTCTGTTTTGGATGAAGGGGATCTTCATTACTATAAAACTGTTTGCTAACAAGGAACAGTATGAATACTTCCCAGGTGGCACGGTGATAAAGAACCTGCCTGCCATGCAGGAGATGCAAGAGATGTGGGTTCCATCTCTGGGTCAAGAAGGTCCCCTGGACTAGGAAATGGCATGAAAGATTGCTTGAAAATTTCCATGAACAGAAGAGCCCAGTGGGCTACAGTCCACCGGGTTGCAAAGAACTGGATATGACTGAGCGAATGGACACGCACACACATGAATACGTAATATGGTAATTTGCAAAGTAACTTGGGTATTAGTTTTGTTTTGTTTTTTAATCTTTCTAAACCCACAGTTTCTACCCTAAGGTTGACCAATGCCACCTTCAGTTTTAGCTTTTGTAGACACTGAGTTAAAACAATTTCTAAAAGGAAAATATCCTATGGTAAAACCAGATATTGATTAAGTAGTGTTGTGAAAAGTACACAGTAAGGGGGAAATAGGGCTTTCCTGGTGACTTCGATGATAGAGTCTGCCTGCAGTGAGGGAGACCCGGGTTTGATCCCTGGGTCGGGGAGATCTCCTGGAGGAGGAAATGGCAACCCACTCCAGTATTCTGGCCTAGAGAGTTCCATGGATTGTAAAATCCATGCCATTGCAAAGAGTTGGACACAACTGAGCGACTTCACTTTAAGGGAAAATAAACTCCTGCTAGAGGAATATCTGTTAATACAATAATCTCCTTACCTAGTTATTTGAGGATATGAAGTTTATCTGATATTTTCCTTATGAAAACTAATACTAATAAGAAGCATGTGAATCTCTTCTACATAGTATAGCATTGGACTACTACTTTCAGTGAGATTTTTGAAATTTCTTTGGACTCTTAAAAGGTATTTCAATTTTTTTCAGATTTCTCCAAAGGACAGTACTAATTTGACTGGTAGAATAGTGCATATTACAGAAGATCCTTGACATGGATAGAGATATTGAAAGATAAGGAAAGTATATTTTCCCCCTAATCTACCTATTTGGCCAACTGAGCATTCTTTAACAAAAATATGGAAGAATTTTAATATATACAAAAATAGAAAAGTATTAAAGAGGACAGAGGATCCTGGTAAGCTACAGTCCATGGGGTTGCAAAGAGTCAGACACTACTGAATATGCACACACCACACCACCCATCACTTAGTTTCAATAATTATCACATTTTGCTTTCCTCAAACATAACTTTTTTATTGGAATATTTTATTAAATTTAAATATAATTTCAGATGTACAGAAAGATTGCAAAAATAGCAAATTTTTTCGCTGAGAATTCCACATATTTTCACCCCCATCCTATAAATGTTATCTTATCACATTTGAGTTGCTATTCTTTCTCATTTTCTGAACTGTTTGAAAGTATATACCATATACATGATGCCACTTTGTCCGTAAGTATATAAGCTTTTATTGAAAGAAAGAGCTTGAAAAACAGTATAATAATGAAATTTAGGACATCTATTAATGCATTGGTATGAAAACATTGCTATCTAATCTATAGACTTTGTTTAAATTGTGCCAGTTGTCACACTAATGTCTTTTATTGGCAAGATAAAAATTATTTCTGAGCCAGGATCTAATCCCAGATCCTGTTATGTTTAGCTGTCATGACTTTATGAAATTATTTATTTATTTGGCTATGTTGAGTCTTCGTTGCTGTGCTCAGCCTTGGTGAGTGGGGATTGCTCTTCATTGTGGTGGCTTCTCTTGTTCTGGAGCATGGGTTCTAGGTGTGAGGGCTTCACCAGCAGTGGTGCATGGGCTCAGTAATCACAGCCCATGGGCTTGCATGCTCCGTAGCATGTGGAATCTTCCCAAACCAGGGGTTAAGCCCACATCTCCTGCACTAGCAGGTGGATTCTTTTTTTTTTTTTTTTTAATTTTTATTTTTTAGTTTGCTTTACAATACTGTACTCATTTTGCCATACATTGACATAAATCAGCCATAAGTGTACCTGAGTTCCCAACCCGGACCCGCCCCCTTCCCCNATACATGTTACAATGCCATATTCCCAAATCCTCCCACCCTCTCCCTCTCCCACAGAGTCCAAAAGGCTGTTCTACACATCTGTGTCTCTCTTGCTGTCTCGCGTACATGTTTAACACCACCATCTTTAGGTGGATTCTTTTCCACTGTACCACCAGGGAAGTCCTGTTATGTGTTTTTAGTTTCCTTTACAATGAGACTAAAAGACTGAATGGCAATTAGTCTTTCTTTGACTTCTATCATCCTGATATTTTTGAAGAGTTCAGGTCAGTTATTTTGTAGAGTAATTTAAAACAATTCTTAGAGACTGTGGAGCATCTTCCCTGCTCCTTCCCCGTCTTCAGCATTTAGAACTCTCCACCCTTCGCCCTCAGCAGCCTCCCAGAGAGGACTACAGAGGCAGAAGCCCTTCTGCATATTTTTGGCCCCTGCCTTTCCCCTGGGATCTGGGGAGTGCTTCTGTTTTGACATTAAGCCAGCACTGTATCCAAGACAGAAGCTGTGATTGACCGTCAGGGCCAAGGAAAGGGTTTTCTGTGTGTCCATGGGGTTTGGGACTCTTCCCAGAGAGAGGTGTTCAGTGATACCCCTCTCCCCGTCACCATCATACCCCACACAGCTCATGAGATGTGTGACCTGTGTTGGATGTGCACTGTTTGGTAGTGAAGAGGTGTGGGATGGTGGCAGGCAGCCAGTACCCTCTTGGGAAGCCAGGCAGTGTCCACTGTGGATAACACCCCAAGTCTACCAGAGAAGCCCACCATTCTGGCATGTTATATTTCTCACTGGAAGCTGTTTCTCAGGCATTCTTCCTAGCCTTATGCCTCCTTCAGTGTGCCTTAGTAGTCTCCTTCACAGAGTGAAGGGGCTGTGACTGTACTTCAACTAGACTGAAATAAAACCCCTTATATTCCCAAGTAGTGATTTTAGTTTTTAGTTTTTATGTTTGGGAAATTGTGGATAAAGGGAAATAATTTTAAATAAATAATGTGTTTCCTTATTCAAAAAAGTTTTAATGCAAGTTCTAGATATTTATTATTTCACCTAATAATGGGCTAATTCTCTTCAGTCATGTCCTACTCTTTGTGACCCCNAAAACCCCTTATATTCCCAAGTAGTGATTTTAGTTTTTAGTTTTTATGTTTGGGAAATTGTGGATAAAGGGAAATAATTTTAAATAAATAATGTGTTTCCTTATTCAAAAAAGTTTTAATGCAAGTTCTAGATATTTATTATTTCACCTAATAATGGGCTAATTCTCTTCAGTCATGTCCTACTCTTTGTGACCCCATGGACTGTAGCCTGACAAGCTCCTCTGTCCATGGGATTCTCCAGGCAAGAATACTGGAGTGGGTTGCTATTTTCTCCTCCAGGAGATCTTCTCAACCCAGGGACTGAACCTGCATCTCCTACAGCTCCTGTATTGCAGGCAGGTTTATACTGTTTGAGCCACCAGGGAAGCCCTAATAATACTTAATATTGCTAAAATGTAAGGCTTTAAAAGAAACAACCATAATGATACTGTCTTAGCAAAATTAATTATAATTCCTTAATATTGTTTAATATCTAATACTTGTTCAGTTTCCCTTGATTGTCTCGAAAATATCTTTTTATAATAGATTTGTTAGTATAATGATACAAAGGTCATGCATTCTATTTCTTTGCATATGTCTGTTAAGATTGTTTTAATTTATAATAGTTCCTCTTCATTTTCTTCCATGCTGTTGATAGTTGAAGAAACTAGGTCATTTGTCTTACAGAATTTCCCACGTTCTGTATTTGGCTGATTGCTCAACTGAATGCTCTTAACCTCAGGCTTTTTAAAAGCGGGAAAGCAGTGGCTTAAGAAGAAAATATTGGTGCAGACCACTTTCCCTTGATCTACTCTCTTGGTTCCAGAGCATGTTGTTTTTATCATAGAGGCATTCTTTACAATTATTATAAGGTTGGTGATGACTCTTGAATCATGATTTGGCTTTGCTCTTCAGTGTATGTCTAAAGTGCTCATTTTAGAGTTAGGCATAGGGAACAAGTCCAATCTAAAAGTTTCAACTGAACTGGCATGATGGTCACTGTAACAATTTTAGTATATGATCAGGGCTTATTCTGTCTCATAATTCTGTCCCACTCCACCTGACATTAATATGACTTGCTTTCCCCCAGTCCTATAGTTGTTACAATAAAAGTGAAAACTTGCTTTTCATTAGCTTGTTCTACTTCTGAGACTAATTTATTTAGAAGCAGGGGCCTAATTATTATTGACTCATCTTTATCTTGCCTACGGAAAGACCATTGAATAAAGTAGAACAGAAGCTATTTTTAGCAGTACTCACCAGTTCAAGCTAATGCCTTTCTGCCATTCTATAGAATTTAGGTAATTTGGCATTTCAGTATTTTTTCATTTTTTTTTTTTTCACATGTCATTACACACACAAACATAGACATACCCACATTTCCCCCTAATTAGACTAAATCATCAGCCTGTCAGGAGGAGAAGGTAATGGTAAATTGAGAGGTGCTAAATGTAGATTAAGTGGGTTTTAAGGACCAGATGATTCCAAGGATAGTCAAAATGAGTGTCTGGTGTCATTTTATACATTAAATTTAAATTATAGGAGAAGGCAATGATAATAGTTAAAATTCATTGAGTGCCTACTTCTGGTCATGCAACAGAAATATATGAAGTATGCAAGAAATGTGAAGCACTTTGGAGGAATTATCTCTTTTGATTGCCATCATGACAATCCTATGAAGTAAAAACTGTTCTTAGTCTCATGAATCACATTAGAAAATCAAAGCTTTGAGAGGTTATATAAATTGTGTAAAGTCACATGACTAATCAGTATAGGGTTGTGAGGGTTAAACTCTCAAGTAGGTCAAATTTGTCAGTTTTTATGACTTATTTCACTATTGCCAAGCCTTTTATTACTAGTAGTTCTGACTCTTAATTTATGCTCACTTATCTGAAAATAACCTCCAACCAATTAAATACTTGAATCTTTTAAACTATCCTGAGTCTTTTCAGACAGACCTGCCTAGTAGCAAAGGCAGGCTTGGCTGTAAAATATGCAGGTCTATCTACAAAATCTTGTTACTGCCAAACTAAAGGCTTTGTTTCCTTTTTTCTTTTTGTTTTCTGGCTTTACAGATAATCTTTTATTTTGCTCATGATTCTGTGACTTAATTGGGTAGGTTTTCTGCTCCAGACACACTAGCTGACCAGAGACACAGGCTCAGCTCTCTCCCATGTTCGGGATCAGTTGTTGGGTTGGCTGGTGGCTTAATGATCTAGCATGGTCTCACTCACATGTTTAGGGATTAGTGCTGGCTGTCAGCTGTGATTGGTTTTCCTTCCTGTGGTTGCTCCATTCTCCATTAGACTAGCTTGGGCTGGATCACATGATGATCTTGTTATTTTAAGAGCAGCAAGAGACCAATCCCCAGTACACAACACTTTTTAAGTCTCTGTTGGGGCAGGTGTACTGTTGTCTAACTGGTCAAAGCAAATCACATGACTGAGGAAGGGAGGATATAGGCTCCTTGTTGATTGAGGGAAGGAATTTTTGGTCATTTTTCCATCTATCAAAGAACTTCAGGGTAAGGAATTAACAGTGAGACTTTTGAAACATTTTAGCTAAGACCTAGAGTTCAGTCAGACATCAAGACTTGGTCTGATGTAATGGAGAACCTATTTTTCTGAATACTTATTTAATTTCCTAAATTCCAATTATTCAATAATTTAATTCCTTTCCTAGTAATTCTTGATATTATTTTTAAAAAACATTTTGTTTACGTTAGTTTTGGTTGTGCTGGGTCTTTGTTGCTGTGCAAGTTTTTCTCTAGTTTTGGTGAGTGAGGGCTACTCTCTAGTTGCAGTGTGCTGGTTTCTCATTGTGGTGGCCTCTTGTTGCAGAGCACAGGCCCTAGGGCATGCAAGCTTCAGTAGTTGCAGCTCTCTGGCTCTGGAGCACAGGCTCAATAGCTGTGTGCAGGGGCTTGGCACCTTGGCATTTGGGGTCTTCCCAGATCAGGGATCGAACCAGTGTCTCCTGCATGGGCATGTAGATTCTTTACCACTGAGCCACCAGGGAAGCCCTTGATGTTCTCTTTATCATATATTAGAGTCAACCAAAATCATGATCTGCTTTTGAGATATCTGTTCTGTTTCACTTATTGGTATCTGGTCCTACCCTAGAAACATACTGATTTAATCATTACACATTTAGAACATGTTTTATTAAATGGTAGACCTCATTTTTTCTTACTACCCTTTTTAAAAGTGTATATATTTTTGTTAAACTTAGGAGTCGTGATCTGCCTCCTCCAGTACACACAAAATACATTTAGATTTTGAGTTTCAAAATATATTAAACCTGTAAGTTAATTTGAGAAACAAGTACCTTAATGTTTTTCCTATCCATGCAGATATGTGATCTCTCTCTCCATTTGTTCAGATCTTTTAGATTCATCTTTTTATCCTATGTGTTTTTTGCTATGATGAATCCTGATTCCCATATATCATGGTTTTCATTGTTAGTTTTTGCTACGGTGAATAAGCATATTTATCCTTAATTTTGATCCTTTAATGAAATTGAAGAGTATATTATGAAATGATTACTAAAATCAAAACTAATTCATCACATCCCATAGTTATCATTTTGTGTGTGCATGTGGTGAGAACCCTTGACATTTACTTCCTTTACAAATTTCAAAGATACATATATTATCATTAGTTATAGTTGCTTTGCTGTGCATTAGGTCTCCAGACCTTATTCACCTTATAATTGAAAATTTATACTCTTTAATCAGTGTCTCCCCTTTTCCCCCACCCTACCAAACTCTCGTAAACCACTGTTCTGTTTCTGTGAGTTTGACATTTTTTAGATTCCACATTATAAGTAAGACCATGTAATATTTGTCTTTGGTGTTTGGCTTATTTCACTTAGCATAGTGTCCTCCCGGTTCACCCTTGTTGTTGCAGAGAACAGAATTTCCTTCTTGAAGGCTAAATAACATTCTGTTGTGTATACACTGTTTCTTCTTTATCCATTCGTCCATCAATGGACACTTAGATTGTTTCCATATCTCATAAATAATGCGGCAGTGAGTATGGGAGTGCATATAATTCTTTGAGATAATGTTTTTATTTTCTTTGGATATTTGGGGAAGTTCCATACTGTTTCCCATAGCGGGTGTACCAATTTACAATTCCACCATTTGTAGGTATTCTTTGGGAAAAAATGTCTCTTCATTTTTAGCTGATTTTTAGCTGGATTATTTATCTTTTTTTTTTTTTTTTTT
>SJYA01000194.1:1329746-1439296 GCA_006410615.1 Neotragus moschatus
TGACCCCATGGACTGTAGCCTGACAAGCTCCTCTGTCCATGGGATTCTCCAGGCAAGAATACTGGAGTGGGTTGCTATTTTCTCCTCCAGGAGATCTTCTCAACCCAGGGACTGAACCTGCATCTCCTACAGCTCCTGTATTGCAGGCAGGTTTATACTGTTTGAGCCACCAGGGAAGCCCTAATAATACTTAATATTGCTAAAATGTAAGGCTTTAAAAGAAACAACCATAATGATACTGTCTTAGCAAAATTAATTATAATTCCTTAATATTGTTTAATATCTAATACTTGTTCAGTTTCCCTTGATTGTCTCGAAAATATCTTTTTATAATAGATTTGTTAGTATAATGATACAAAGGTCATGCATTCTATTTCTTTGCATATGTCTGTTAAGATTGTTTTAATTTATAATAGTTCCTCTTCATTTTCTTCCATGCTGTTGATAGTTGAAGAAACTAGGTCATTTGTCTTACAGAATTTCCCACGTTCTGTATTTGGCTGATTGCTCAACTGAATGCTCTTAACCTCAGGCTTTTTAAAAGCGGGAAAGCAGTGGCTTAAGAAGAAAATATTGGTGCAGACCACTTTCCCTTGATCTACTCTCTTGGTTCCAGAGCATGTTGTTTTTATCATAGAGGCATTCTTTACAATTATTATAAGGTTGGTGATGACTCTTGAATCATGATTTGGCTTTGCTCTTCAGTGTATGTCTAAAGTGCTCATTTTAGAGTTAGGCATAGGGAACAAGTCCAATCTAAAAGTTTCAACTGAACTGGCATGATGGTCACTGTAACAATTTTAGTATATGATCAGGGCTTATTCTGTCTCATAATTCTGTCCCACTCCACCTGACATTAATATGACTTGCTTTCCCCCAGTCCTATAGTTGTTACAATAAAAGTGAAAACTTGCTTTTCATTAGCTTGTTCTACTTCTGAGACTAATTTATTTAGAAGCAGGGGCCTAATTATTATTGACTCATCTTTATCTTGCCTACGGAAAGACCATTGAATAAAGTAGAACAGAAGCTATTTTTAGCAGTACTCACCAGTTCAAGCTAATGCCTTTCTGCCATTCTATAGAATTTAGGTAATTTGGCATTTCAGTATTTTTTCATTTTTTTTTTTTTCACATGTCATTACACACACAAACATAGACATACCCACATTTCCCCCTAATTAGACTAAATCATCAGCCTGTCAGGAGGAGAAGGTAATGGTAAATTGAGAGGTGCTAAATGTAGATTAAGTGGGTTTTAAGGACCAGATGATTCCAAGGATAGTCAAAATGAGTGTCTGGTGTCATTTTATACATTAAATTTAAATTATAGGAGAAGGCAATGATAATAGTTAAAATTCATTGAGTGCCTACTTCTGGTCATGCAACAGAAATATATGAAGTATGCAAGAAATGTGAAGCACTTTGGAGGAATTATCTCTTTTGATTGCCATCATGACAATCCTATGAAGTAAAAACTGTTCTTAGTCTCATGAATCACATTAGAAAATCAAAGCTTTGAGAGGTTATATAAATTGTGTAAAGTCACATGACTAATCAGTATAGGGTTGTGAGGGTTAAACTCTCAAGTAGGTCAAATTTGTCAGTTTTTATGACTTATTTCACTATTGCCAAGCCTTTTATTACTAGTAGTTCTGACTCTTAATTTATGCTCACTTATCTGAAAATAACCTCCAACCAATTAAATACTTGAATCTTTTAAACTATCCTGAGTCTTTTCAGACAGACCTGCCTAGTAGCAAAGGCAGGCTTGGCTGTAAAATATGCAGGTCTATCTACAAAATCTTGTTACTGCCAAACTAAAGGCTTTGTTTCCTTTTTTCTTTTTGTTTTCTGGCTTTACAGATAATCTTTTATTTTGCTCATGATTCTGTGACTTAATTGGGTAGGTTTTCTGCTCCAGACACACTAGCTGACCAGAGACACAGGCTCAGCTCTCTCCCATGTTCGGGATCAGTTGTTGGGTTGGCTGGTGGCTTAATGATCTAGCATGGTCTCACTCACATGTTTAGGGATTAGTGCTGGCTGTCAGCTGTGATTGGTTTTCCTTCCTGTGGTTGCTCCATTCTCCATTAGACTAGCTTGGGCTGGATCACATGATGATCTTGTTATTTTAAGAGCAGCAAGAGACCAATCCCCAGTACACAACACTTTTTAAGTCTCTGTTGGGGCAGGTGTACTGTTGTCTAACTGGTCAAAGCAAATCACATGACTGAGGAAGGGAGGATATAGGCTCCTTGTTGATTGAGGGAAGGAATTTTTGGTCATTTTTCCATCTATCAAAGAACTTCAGGGTAAGGAATTAACAGTGAGACTTTTGAAACATTTTAGCTAAGACCTAGAGTTCAGTCAGACATCAAGACTTGGTCTGATGTAATGGAGAACCTATTTTTCTGAATACTTATTTAATTTCCTAAATTCCAATTATTCAATAATTTAATTCCTTTCCTAGTAATTCTTGATATTATTTTTAAAAAACATTTTGTTTACGTTAGTTTTGGTTGTGCTGGGTCTTTGTTGCTGTGCAAGTTTTTCTCTAGTTTTGGTGAGTGAGGGCTACTCTCTAGTTGCAGTGTGCTGGTTTCTCATTGTGGTGGCCTCTTGTTGCAGAGCACAGGCCCTAGGGCATGCAAGCTTCAGTAGTTGCAGCTCTCTGGCTCTGGAGCACAGGCTCAATAGCTGTGTGCAGGGGCTTGGCACCTTGGCATTTGGGGTCTTCCCAGATCAGGGATCGAACCAGTGTCTCCTGCATGGGCATGTAGATTCTTTACCACTGAGCCACCAGGGAAGCCCTTGATGTTCTCTTTATCATATATTAGAGTCAACCAAAATCATGATCTGCTTTTGAGATATCTGTTCTGTTTCACTTATTGGTATCTGGTCCTACCCTAGAAACATACTGATTTAATCATTACACATTTAGAACATGTTTTATTAAATGGTAGACCTCATTTTTTCTTACTACCCTTTTTAAAAGTGTATATATTTTTGTTAAACTTAGGAGTCGTGATCTGCCTCCTCCAGTACACACAAAATACATTTAGATTTTGAGTTTCAAAATATATTAAACCTGTAAGTTAATTTGAGAAACAAGTACCTTAATGTTTTTCCTATCCATGCAGATATGTGATCTCTCTCTCCATTTGTTCAGATCTTTTAGATTCATCTTTTTATCCTATGTGTTTTTTGCTATGATGAATCCTGATTCCCATATATCATGGTTTTCATTGTTAGTTTTTGCTACGGTGAATAAGCATATTTATCCTTAATTTTGATCCTTTAATGAAATTGAAGAGTATATTATGAAATGATTACTAAAATCAAAACTAATTCATCACATCCCATAGTTATCATTTTGTGTGTGCATGTGGTGAGAACCCTTGACATTTACTTCCTTTACAAATTTCAAAGATACATATATTATCATTAGTTATAGTTGCTTTGCTGTGCATTAGGTCTCCAGACCTTATTCACCTTATAATTGAAAATTTATACTCTTTAATCAGTGTCTCCCCTTTTCCCCCACCCTACCAAACTCTCGTAAACCACTGTTCTGTTTCTGTGAGTTTGACATTTTTTAGATTCCACATTATAAGTAAGACCATGTAATATTTGTCTTTGGTGTTTGGCTTATTTCACTTAGCATAGTGTCCTCCCGGTTCACCCTTGTTGTTGCAGAGAACAGAATTTCCTTCTTGAAGGCTAAATAACATTCTGTTGTGTATACACTGTTTCTTCTTTATCCATTCGTCCATCAATGGACACTTAGATTGTTTCCATATCTCATAAATAATGCGGCAGTGAGTATGGGAGTGCATATAATTCTTTGAGATAATGTTTTTATTTTCTTTGGATATTTGGGGAAGTTCCATACTGTTTCCCATAGCGGGTGTACCAATTTACAATTCCACCATTTGTAGGTATTCTTTGGGAAAAAATGTCTCTTCATTTTTAGCTGATTTTTAGCTGGATTATTTATCTTTTTTTTTTTTTTTTTTTGCTATTCAGTTATATGAATTCCTCATATATTTTGGATGTTAACCTCTTATAGGTAGTTTGCAAATAATTTTTCCCATTTCATAAGTTGCCTGTTGATGGTTTTCTTTACAGTTCAGAGGCTTTTTATCAATAGTTGATGTTGGCCTATTTGTTTATTTTTTATTTTTGCTTTTGTTTTCTGTGCTTTTGGTGTCTATTCCAAACAGTTGCTCCAAGGCTGTCAAGGAGCTTTCCCCATATATTTTCTTTTAGGCATTTTATGGTTTCAGGTCTCATGCTTAAGTCTTTAATCTTTTTGAGTTGATTTTTTTAATGTAGTATGAGATAAAGGTCTAATTTCATTCTTTGCATGTGACTAGTTTTTCCAATATCATTTTTTGAAGAGACTATTCTTTCCTTATTGAATATTCTTGGCACCTGTGTTGAAAATTGATTGTATATGCATGGGTTTATTTTTGGACTCTCTCTTCTGGGCCATTAGCTTGTGTGTGGCCTGCATACTCTTTTGATTACTACAGTTTTATATATAGTTTAAAACTAGGCATTGTAATACCTCTCACTTTGTTCTTCTTTCTCAATTGCTTTGGCTATTTGGTGTCTTCTGTAATTTCATGTAAATGTTAGAATTTTTTTCCTTTTCTGTGGAAAATGCAGTTGAATTTTTGATGGGGAATTGATCTGAATCTGTAGATCATTTTGTGAAGAATGGACATTTTAACAACATTAATTACTCCAGTCCACAAACACAGGGTATCTTTCCATTTGTGTCTTCTTTGATTTCTTTCACCAGTGTTTTAAAAGAATTATAAGCCGATGTCTTTGATACCTTGGAAGAAAAGTTATGACCAACCTAGGCAGCATATTAAAAAGCAGAGATATTACTTTGCCAACAAAGGTCTGCCTAGTTAAAGCTATGGTTTTTCCAGTAGTCATGTATGGACATGAGAGTTGGACTATAAAGAAAGCTGAGCGCTGAAAAATTGATGCTTTTGAACTGTGGTGTTGGAGAAGACTCTTGAGTGTCCCTTGTGTAGCAAGGATATCAAGCCAGTCCATCCTAAAGGAAATCAGTCCTGAATATTTATTGGAAGGACTGATGCTAAAGCTGAAACTCCAGTACTTTGGGCACCTGATGCAAAGAACTGACTCATTTGAAAAGACCCTGATACTGGGCAAGATTGAAGGTGGGAGGAGGAGGACGATAGAGGCTGAGATGGTTGGATGGCATCACCCACTCAATGGACATGAGTTTGAGTAAGCTCCAGGAGTTGGTGATGGACAGGGAAGCCTGGCATGCTGCAGTCCATGGGGTCACAAAGAGTTGGACACGACTGAGTGACTGAATTGAACTGATCTTTGATAAACATAGGTGCAAAAATTCTTAACAAGATTGAAGCAAACTGAATTCACCAATACATTCAAAGGATTGTATAGCATGGTAAAGTCAGAGTATCCCTAGGATGCTCAACATCAAAGCAATAAATATGATACACCACATTAACAAAATGAAGAATATAAATCATATAATCATTGTAATATATACAGAAAAGCATTTGATAACATTCAGTATATTCTGATGATAAAAACTCTTAACAAATTAGATATAGAAGGAATTTTCCTCTGTATAATAAAAGCCATATGTGACAAGCCCACAGTGTAATAAAACCACATATGACAAGCCCATAGCTAACATTGTACTCAACTGTGAAAAGCTGAAAGCTTTTCCTCTAAGAACAAGACAAGAGTACCCACCTTCACTACTTCTATTCAGCACAATACTGGAAGTCTTAGCTAGAATACTTAGGAAAGAAATAAAGCATTCAAGTTGGAAAAGAGGAGGTAAAATTGTCTCTGTTTGCTGATGTTGCTGTTGTTTAGTCGCTAAGTGAGATCTGACTCTTTGTGATCCCAAGCCCTGTAGCATGCTAGGTCCCTCTGTCATTTGCAGATAGCATGACCTTATATATAGAAACCCCTGAAGACTGTACTAAAAATTGTGTTAAAAGTAAAAATTCAGAGAAGTTGACGCATAAAAAAGTATAAAAATCAGTTGCATTTCTATATACTAACAATGAACTATTTTAAAAAGACATTAAGAAAACAGTCCTGTTTATAGTAACAAGAAAAACAATAAAATACTTAGGAATGAATTTGGCCAAGGAAGTGAAAGATCTGTATACCAGAGGTATTCTGAGGTTTCTTTTTCTTCATCTTTTTGCTGGTGCTACCCAATGGATCAGGGATTACAAACCTCTAAGTATTACCTTTAGGATTAGTGTCATGAAAAATACCTTCATTCATAGCTTCTGTTTCAGTAGATGAGGTTGGTCTTCAGCTTCCAGTCTTTTCATTCTTAACTTTTCCCATACTATTATCGTGACCATCCTCCCTACTTTATGAGTAAAAAGCACTGCCATCATTTTTATTTTATTTTTTCGATAATACATAAATAATTTAATTAAAAAAATATGACTTACAGCAAAGAAACAAATCTAAAATGGCAAATATTAAGGCAACAAAATATGAATAAGAAAAGGTGATTTTTAAAGCCAGGATCATTACTAATGACTCAAAATCATACAGTGCATAAACTATGCCTATAGTCTACCGAATACTAACATAATAATAATATCACTTATNCTTTTAATTTCATGGCTGCAGTCACCATCTGCAGTGATTTTGGAGCCCCTAAAAATAAAGTCTGTCACTATTTCCACTGTTTCCCCATCTATTTCCCATGAAGTAATGGGGCCAGATGCCATGATCTTTGTTTTCTGAATGTATATAGTACATATTATTAATCCCAAACTTCTAATTTTTCTCTCTCCTTCTGTCCCTACTATCCCTTTTTGCTTTCCCATTATTAATCATACATTTCTGATATCATATATTCATTTTTCTGTACCCTGAACCACCATATTTTGCTGTCATTCATGCTCTTGTGTTTTTCTGCCACCACTTTTTTTGCAAAGTGAACTGTTTTTACACATTCTAGGAAAATTAATAAGCTAATACTTTAGTTTTTACAAGTACCTTGAGGTGTAACACTGTAAGAACTGTAAAAGTTGGCATGGATCAGTTTCTTCTTAACCCACTGTGAAAGAGCTTATTCCAGAATGGCCCTGAGAAGTAGGAGGTAAAAAAAAAAAAGCATTTTGCTGGTTTGTAATGCCCTTTTTTCCATACCCTATGACTCAGAGATCAAGGATAACCATGGCTCCTCCTTTTTTGATACAGTCTTACTATTTTCTTTTTTCAAAATTAATTTTTAATTGAAGGATAATTGCTTTACAATATTGTGTTGGTTTCTGCTGTGTAACACCACAAATCAGTCATAACTATGTACGTATACGAATATATATGTATATCCTCTCGCTCTTTAGCCTCCCTCCTACTCCCTTACTAGTTTCTTGATTAAAATGTGAAGCATCCTTCATTTGATCTTATTTACACAATTTAGTGAAGTTAGGAGCAGAAGTGTTTGTTTTTTGTCTTTGTGGTTTCTTTAACTAAATGGCTGATACTGATTCTATTCCAAGTTGAAGCTCTGGTATTTCTTATGATCCTTTTGAAATGCATTTCTTGTTCTGATTTTAAATTCTTTTCATGCAAATCACAAGGTTACATTCTTTCATCCCAAAACAAGATTGGAGCATTTAAAAGCTACATGGCTCTCATTTCCAAAGCTATCAGTGGAACTGTATCCATTAACTTGGTGACCTTTGATAAGTTGGCTAACCTTACTAATCCTTAATTTCTTTCTCTGTAATGATACCACCTACCTTATGGGGCTACAGAAGTAAATAGCAAGTTTAATCCATGTAAAGTGTTTTTCGCTGTACCCAGTCTGTAGTAAACAAATGGTGGTGATAGAGACCTTGGGGGCAATGACTATATGCATATAGTCTTCATTGTCAGTTTCTAGTTTAGCAAGAGGAAAACTGTCATTTTCAAATTCTTTGCAACTGACATTAAATAGGTTGAAGAGAGAACGACATCAGCTCTGCATTACTTCTTTGGTAGGGAGTAAAATGCTGTTTCTGCAAGTAGATTGTAAACTTAGGTCTCTTTTTTTTTTTTTGTAATGGAGGCTCAAAATGTCTACCCTTCCTATTACTGGAAATTTAAGAAGGTACCATCTGAGGAAGAGAGGTAGCCCTCAGATACTTAAAGACTAGTTATATTAATAGAAATAACCATAGTACCAGCTGTCTCAGTGGACTGTTTGAAATCCAAGTGCATAGCTCACAAGGGAATCTAGCTAAATAAACAGAAAATCATTTTTAATAGTCTAACACAGAACTAAGTAGATACTTAGTCCTTTTGAATCAGGGAATATACCACTAAATATAAGCCCATTGTTCATTTCTTCTTTTAAAGAATATATTCTTAGAATTATCTGTGGCTTATCCTGTGCCTTTGAGTCTGACACGTTTCTAGTGCAAGTATCTATATTATGAATATAATATGGAATTGGAAAGCAGGTCGAAATAATTTAGTTTATTCTCTTTGTTTTAAATATAAAGAAACTGAGAGCTTAAGTAATGTGTCCAGGTTAGATAGTCAGTGACAGGGCTAGGACCTCCTAACTCCTAGTGTAGTATTCTTACACATCATCCTATCTGTGATTTTGGCTCAGAAGATTGTTATTTTCTCTTAAAACTGGTTTCTATTTTACTCCGAAGCCAAGTTATTTTCTATGACTGCTGATTTCCATTTTTGTTATTTATCAGTGAAACTAGATCTTTAAGTTTACAGAAGTTTATTTGATAGTTATATAGACATAAAAAATAGATTCAATAAAAGATGGTTATATTTCTTTTAAGCATGATTCAGAATTAAGTTGAAATGTTAAATAATATGAGGACAGAGACTAGTGTAGCCGGAAAGATAAAGGTTTCAAATAAATAGAGTTAAAGTAGAAATACTCAGATAGTAAGAAAGATGGAATGGATTGGAAGTGATAACAGAAAAGATACTGCATGAATATAGATTCTATATTGAGTGAATATAGAGAATGCCAAATTTGGGTTCTTGAAAGAGTTCTGGAAGTGTATGTTGATGGAACTGTGTTCATTTGAGTCTGATGATACTAATTGTGATGCTGAGTTGAATTGAAAGGGAGGAAAGAATGCTGTAGTCAAGGTATGTTGAACAATGATGTTAAAGACATAAGGGTGTTAATAGGTCTCAGGGTAGAGAGAAAATATATATAAGCCAGATGGTAAAATTACCTAAGAGATGCTATGAATAGAAGGAAAAAACCACAAACGATGGAAGTACTTTGGAGAGAACAATCTGGCTATATTAAAGACTGTTCTATCTGTCAGTTGTGTCCTGTATTGAATAGTAAGGATGATAGAATTTGATACCTTTGGGTTTACCCATGGTTACTTAATGCTATCAGTATGTTTGTATTCATCTTGCTTATGTCAATACATATTTGTATGTGTATATATCTATATATACTTTCTTGTAGTGAGAGTTAGGCCTGTTCATATATTATTTGGTGTTTTTTTTTTTAAGTTTGTTTTAGCATACCTCCATGAAATTATGAGAGAACATGATAACATGAGAGATGAGATATCAGAGAAGGTAAATTCATTTAATTTGAACTTGATTCACTCATGTTTTGAAAAAACATCTTTCTATTAAGTTCAAATACTAGAAACATATATTTACATAGTACGCTCAATTTATAAATCACATTTACATGCATTGTTGCAATTATGAGTCTTAGATTTTTGGTAAAATTAACAGTATAAAATACTGTGTCAAAGTTACTCAGTATGTGTTAAACTATTGTACTAAAAATTAGTAGTTTTTGAATGCCTATAAAACTCTCAGGGTTGAAACAACAGAATCTCTAACCTCAAGTGGTTTGTAATATGGTAGGAGGAAACACAATTGAGTAGTAAAGAATAACCTACTTTTACTTTAGATTTAATGGTACATTAGTATTTGTAACATATTCCTAATTAAATAACTGTATATATTAAATACATTACCCAAGTGTTTACTGCTTGTTTTCTTTGAACACTTCAGCATGATGTAATTGCATATGGTTACAAAAATTCCCGAAAGTGCCTAGAGGGCAAAGGGTGAGAATGACAACTATTGAACTTTTAAAGTAACATCTCAAATGTGCTTTCATTGCTGTGGAAAGTTATGACAACAACTCCAGATACAGAGATAATTATATATTGATATAAAATTATTCTAAAGATTTTATTTCAATACTTACAAAATATTTGGTTTATTCATCTTAAAACTATAAGAGAATAGTTTTTGAAGGAACTACTGCTTATGTGGATAAATCATATTGCTTATATGTACAGCTCATATTGGTAAACTTCAAAAAGCCCAAGTATTTAATCATAGCACTAATCTTCATGAGGGACTTCTTGGTAAAGATTCTCAATTGGTAAAGAATCCATGCAGGAGACCCAGGTTTGATCCCTGGGTGGGAAAGATCCCCTGGAGAAGGAAATGGCAACCCATTACAGTATTCTTGCCTGGAAAATCCCATGGACAGAGAAGCCCAGCAGGCTACAGTTCATGGGGTCACAAAGAGTCGGACATGACTTAGAGACTAAACCACCAAGCTTCATGAAGGGGAAGTATTAAAGGCATTATTCCTGCTCACAAAGAAGTTTAGAACTTACTTGGGAAGACCAAAGAGCAATAATCATTCTTCAGTAATTTTGAATAAGTGCTAAACTGTGGTGTTGGCTTAGAATTTAAGCAAGTATTTTTTGTAGAAGTGAGACTTTGACTTGGAATTTGAGAGATAAGTAGGTAAATATTTTATTTCTGAAAAATACTAATTATTAAGACCACATTTATTACTATATATAAATAACTTTTCTAGATTTTCCTATGTATAAGTATGTTTTCCTACAGAAAACAACATTTTTGTAGATACTTTGAAAAGAGATACTTTTAGCACCTTAAATCACAGGGCAATAATGAAAAAGTTTTTGAAGTATATAAACAAATAATTTCTTCTTGAATACTAAATCCTGATAGGATTTTGTTGTCGTAGCTACAGAAGAAACTAGTTATATCAGTTCTGCATTTCTCATACTATTCTAGCAGTTGTGTTGTAACCTCTATAGTATTAAATAAATATTGGTAGATATGAATATAATTCTATTATTAGTCACTAATTTCCAGTCTAGTGAAAAGTGTTTTGTCTCCCTAACCAATTTGTGTATTAGAAAATATTCAATGCTACTGAATAAAACATTATATTGGTAACTGGTTATTTTTTTAGTGGAGGAGGAGTTGCTGATTTTTGTCTGCATCTAAACAGCTTACCAGTTTCTTTTTCTTCTAAGACAGTTTTAGTAGTTTGTTTTTTTACTTTTCTATATTTATATGTTTATTATTTCATTTCTTGTTTTACTAAATTAGCTTGAATCTATAAAACGAATTGGAATAATAATAGAAAAAATTAACCTGTGTTTCTTCCTGACTTTAGTGGGAATGGCTATACCTTTCTACTGTTCAGTGTTATGTTTGTTGTGATTTTTGTTATTGTTAATATTTATTATCTATATTTTACCTCTAATCCTATTTTACATAAGATGTTTACTTGGATTGACTGATGAATTTTATCAGATGTCTTTCCAGAACCTATTGATGTAACAGTGAAGTTTTATCTTTTGATAAAACTTGATTTAGTGAACATCAATACATATCCTGATATTGGCTTTATTAATTTAAGTGAGTTTAGGCAGCCAAACTCCATCTAAATCCAACAAAGATATACTTAATTTTTTTTTCTCTTCCATGCTCATGAGAGAAAAACTCACAAGTATTTATATTTTTCTGAAAATGCTGTTTCAACTTAAATATTACTGTCATGGGAACACATTATTAAGTGAAACAACCAATCAGAATTATAGACATTTAGAAACTAAAGATTGCATTCAAAGGAAGTAGCATCAATCTGTAAGGTACAGACTTCTTTTTAGAAATGGTAGTTGCAAATATATTTATATCATGAAGAATATTATTTGCTTTTCTGTGTCTGTATCTTGTCAAGTCTGATTTTGTAAGCAGAAGTACCCTCAGTGTCAAGGCTGAGGCCTGAAGAACTTTAAGTTCAGGGAAAGAAAGAGTGAAATATGTTAGTAACAAATGAAATATAAGGTACATGTACATACTTAAATTTCTGTAATACACGTTATTTAGTCATGGCTTATCATCATTTAGTAAACATTCCTGGATTGGATTTACTAGTATTTTTATCAGTATTTGTGCCTGTATTCTTAAGTACTTACTTTATAATGCTTAAAAAAATCTAAAATCATGTATACTGTAGTAGGTAATGTGTTTCCTGTGAAATCACTATGACAGATTTTTTTCATCACTTGTTACCTTTGTAGTAGTACATCTCTCTTTCTGTCCCTGGAGATAGGCAGCAACTGATTTGCTTTTAAGTCACTAGGGATTGTTCGAACATTATATAAATAAGTCTTCCCTTTCTTTCTTTGGCTCTCTGTCTCTCTCTCCTTTCTCTTTCTGAATCCATATACCCAATGTGTTTAACACATTGAAAGATAATTTGGGCAGCTGGGGCAAAGTTTAGGATTGAATTAATGACAGGCACACAAAAACTTAGAAAATGCAAATTAAAAAATGTAACATCAGGGGATAAAACATTTGTGAGGCAAAATAGGAGAGCAGTATTAAAGCTAAAATGAAAAAAGAAGAATATACAGATTTAAGATTTCGATGTTAAAAATCACATTTCTATTCTATACACTTCCATATATCTTATAAAATGGGGGTGTATTTGGGATTTATCTTTTTCTTGGTTATATACCCAGGAGGGAAATCTCTGGGTTATAGGGTAACTCTGTTTCATATTTTGAGGAAAAATGAGTTATTTGTCTTTTATTACAGAGTTGTAAGAGTTCCTTATTTTTTTCTGGATATAAATTCCTTATTAGATACGATTTACAAATATTTTCTCCCTTTATGTTTTTTTTTTTTTTTTTTTTTTTTACTTTCTTGATAGTTTTCTTTATAGCAAAAAAGGTTTAAATTCTCCCAAGGGTCAATTTATGTTTTTAATTTTATTGCTTTTGGTGTCATATTTAAGAAACCATTGCCTAATCCTAAGTCACTAAGATTTAAAAACGTGCTTTCTTCTAAAATTTGTATAGTTTTGCCTCTTACATTTAGGTCTATGATCCATTTTGAGTTATTTGTATATATGAGTCCAACTTGATTATTTTGCATGTAGATATCCAGTAGTTGCAGTGTCATTTGTTGAAAGACCGTTCATTTCTCATTGAATTGTCTTAGCACCCTTGTCAGTCATCAGTTAACTGAAAATGTGAATACTTATTTCTGGGATCTAAATGCGGTTCCACTGATCTAAGTGTTTATCCTTATGCCAGTAACTCATTGTCTTGATTATTGTAGATTCACATAAGTTTTAAAAATGGAGAATATGAGTGTTCCAACTTTGTTCATCTTTTTCAAGATCATTTTGATATTCTGGGTCTCTTGAGTATGTATATGAATCTTAGAGTCAACTTGTCAAGTTTTTGCAAAACAGAAACCAGAATTTTTTAGGGGTTGCATTGAATCTGAAGATCAGCTTGGGGAGTACTGTCACCTGAACAATCTTAAGTATTTTAATACATGTATATGAGAAGCTTTTCCTTTATTTAGGTCTTCTTTAATTTTTTTCAACAATTTTTTTAAATATGTTTATTTTAATTGGAGGTTAATTACTTGTAGTTTTTAACATGTAAGCTTTATGCTTCTTTTGTTCATTAGTATTTTATTCCTTTGATTGCTATTGTAAATGAAATTGTTCTCTTAAGTTTGTTTTGGGATAGGGTATCACTAGTATATATAGAAATATAATTTATACATTAATTTTACAATCTTGCCTACCTTCTTTTTAGTCTAATAATTTTTTCAGTTATTTCTTAGGTTTATATCCACAAGGTCATGTCATTAACAGATAGTTTTAGTTATTTTTTAACTAAAACTATGAATTTTTTTTTTTTCTAAGGACTTCCTGGTGGCTCAGATGGTAAAGACAGGTAAAGGTAAAGCGCCTGTCTACAGTGTGGGAGACCCAGGTTTGATCCCTGGGTCAGGAAGATCCCCTAGAGAAGGAAATGGCAATCTACTCCAGTGCTATTGCCTGGAAAATCCCATGGACAGAGAAGCCTGGTAGGCTACAGTCCATGAGGTTGCAAAGAGTCAGATACGACTGAGTGACTTCACTTTAGTTATCTTTTAAAAAGTCTGGATGTCTTTTTTTCCCCCTCATCTAATTGTCCTGGAAAGGATGTAGAAGTGGCAAGAGTGGAACACACTTGTTTCATTCCTGGCCTTAGAGAGAAACCATTCATTCTTTCACTGATTAGTATGGTGTTAGCTGAGGGTTTATTGTACATGCCGTTTATCAGATTAAAAAAGTTATCTACAGTTCATTTGTTGAATGTTTTTTAATATGAGTGAGTGTTGGATTTTTTGAAATAATTTTTCTCCATCTATTGAGGTGACCATGTGATTTTTGTACTATGTTCTGTTGAGATAGTTCAATTACTCTGTTGTGTCTGACTCTTTGTGAACTCATGGACTGTAGGATCCCTGTCCTTCACCATCTTCCAGAGTTTTCTCGAACTCATGTCCTTTGAGTCAGTGATGCTATCCAACCATCTCATGCTCTGCTGACCCCTTTTCCTCCTGCCTTCAAAATTTCCCAGCTTCAGAGTCTTTTCCAATGAGTTGGCTCTTCACATCAGGTGGCCAAAGTATGGGAGCTTTAGTGCCAATCCTTCCAGTGAATATTCAGGGTTAATTTCATTTAGGATGGACTGGTTTGATCTCTTTGCAGTCCAAGGGACTCTCAAGAGTCTTCTCCAATACCAGTGTTCAAAAGCATCAATTCTTCAGCTTTCAGCCTTTTTTTTATTGTCCAGCTCTCACAGCTGTTGAGATAGTATACTGGGAGAGTATGTTACATTAAATATTTTTTTGATGTTAAACCAACTGTGCATTCTTGGGATAAAGTCTACGAAGTCATATTGTATTCCTTTTCATATGTTGCTGGAATTGGTTTTGTTGTTGTTGGTTCAGTTGCTAAGTTGTCTCCATCTCTTTGCAACCCTGTGGACTGCAGCATGCCAGGCTTCTCTGTTCTTCACCAACTCCTAGAGTCTGCTCAAACTCGTGTTCATTGAGTTGATGGTACCATCCAACCATCTCATCCTCTGTCAGCCTCTTCTCTTCCTGCCTTCAATCTTTCCCATCATTCATATCTTTTCCAATGAGCTGGCCCTTCACATCAGGTGGCCAAAATATTGCAGCTTCAGCATAAGTCCTTCCAGTGAATATTCAGGGTTGATTTCCTTTAGGATTGACTGGTTTGATCTCCTTGCAGTCCGAGGGACTCTCAAGAGTCTTCTCCAGCACCACAGTTTGAAAGCATCAATTCTTTGGCATTCAGCCTTCTTTATGGTCCAACTCTCACATCCATGCACGACTACTGGAAAAACCATAGCTTTGAATATATGTACCTTTGTTGGCAAAGCCATGTTTCTGTTTTTTCAATATGCTCTCTAGGTTTGTCATGGCTTTTCTTCCAAGGAGCAAGTGTCTTTTAATTTTGTGGCTACAGTCACTGTTCGAAGTGATTTTGGACCCCAAGAAAATAAAGTCTGTCACTGTTTCTACCTTTTCCCCATCTATTTGCCCTGAAATAGAAAATGATTGTTTTCTGAATGTTGAGTTTTAAGCCAGCTTTTTCAATCTGCTCTTTCAGCTTTATCAAGAGGCTCTTTAATTCCTCTTCCCTTTCTTCCATTAGGGTGGTGTCATCTGCATATCTGAAGTTATTGATATTTCTCCCATCAATCTAATTGATATGCGTCATCCAGCTGGGCATTTTGCATGATGTACTCTGCATATAAGTTAAATAAGCAGGGTGACAGTATATAGCCTTGATATACTCCTTTCCCAATTTGGAACCAGTCTGTTGTTCCATGTCCAGTTCTAACTGGTGCTTCTTTACCTGCATACAGGTTTCTCAGGAGGCAAGATAAGGTGGTCTGGTATTCCCATCTCTTGAAGAAGTTTCCACGGTTTGTTGTGATCCACACAGTCAAATGCTTTAGTGTAGTCAATGAAGCATAAGTAGATGATTTTCTGAAATTTCCTTGCTTTTTCAATGATCCAACAGATGTTGGCAATTTGATCTCTGATTCCTTGACCTTTTCTAAATCCACCTTGTATGTCTGGAAGTTCTCAGTTCACATAATTTTTAAGCCTAGCTTGAAGGATTTTGAGCATTATCTTAATAGCATGTAAAATGAGCACTATTGTGTGGTAGTTTGAACATTCTTTGGCATTGCCCTTCTTTGGGATAGGAATGAAAACTGACCTGTTCCAGTCCTGTGGCCACTGCTGAGTTTTCCAAATTTGCTGGCGTATTGAGTGCAGCACTTTAACAACATCCTTTTTGGGATTTGAAAGAGCTCAGCTGGAATTCCATCACTTTCACTAGCTTTGTTCGTAGTAATACTTCATGAGGCCCACTTGACTTCACACTCCAGGATGTCTAGCTCTAGATGAGTGATCACACCACTGTTGTTATCTGGGTCATTAAGACCTTTTCTGTATAGTTCTCCTGTGTATTCTTGCCACCTCTTCTTAATATCTTCTGCTTCTGTTAGGTTCATATCATTTCTGTCCTTTATTGTGCCCATCCTCACATGGAATGTTCCCTTGGTATCTCTAATTTTCTTGAAGAGATCTCTAGTCTTTCCCATGCTAATGTTTTGCTCTGCCTCTTTCCATTATTCACTTAAGAAGGCTTTCTGATCTCTCTTGCTATTCTTTGGAACTCTGTATTCAGATGTGTATATATTTCCTTTTCTCCTTTGCCTTTCATTTCTCTTGTTTTCTCAGCTATTTGTAAGGCTTCCTCAGACAGCCATTTCACCTTGTTGAATTTCTTTTTCTTGAGTTTAGTTTTGGTAACTGCATCCTGTACAATGTTATGTACCTCTGTCTGTAGTTTTTAAGGGACTCTGTTAGATCTAATCTCTTGAATCTATTTGTTACTTCGAATGTATAATCATAAGGGATTTGATTTAAGTCATACCTGAATGATCTGGTGGTTTTCCCTACTTTCTTCAATTTAAGCATGAATTTTGCAATAAGGAGCTCATGATATGAGCCACAGTCAGCTCCTGATCTTGTTTTTGCGGACTGGATAGAGCTTCTCCATCTTTGCCTGCAAAAATATAATCAGTCTGATTTTGGTGTTGACCATCTGGTGAAATCCATGTGTAGCGTTGTCTCTTGTGCTGTTGAAAGAAGGTGTTTGCTATGACGAGTGTGTTCTCTTGGCAAAATTCTATTAGGCTTTGCTCTGCTTCATTTTGTACTCCAGGGCCAAACTTGCCTGTTACTCCAGGTATCTCTTGACTTCTACTTTTGTATCCAGTCCCCTAAAATGAAAAGGACATCTTTTTTGTTGTTGTTTGTTCTGGAAGGTCTTGTAGGTCTTCGTAGAACTGTCCTACTTCTTGTTTTCAGGCATTAGTGCTTGGAGGCATAGGCTTGGATTACTGTGATGATGAATGGTTTGCCTTGAAAATGAACCCAGGTCAATTTGTCATTTTTGAGGTTGTACTCAAGTACTGAATTTTGGACTCTTGTTGACTATGGGGGCAACTCCATTTCTTCTAAGGGATTCTTGCCCACAGTAGTAGATATAATGGTCATCTGAATTGAATTCACCCATACTCATCCATTTTAGTTCAGTAATTCCTAAAATGTTGATGTTCACTTTTGCCATCTCCTGTTTGACCACTTCCAATTTACCTTGATTCATGGGTCTAACATTCCAGATTCCTATACAGTATTGTTTTTTACAGCTTTGGAGTTTACTTTCACCACCGGATTCATCCACAACTGGATGGTGTTTTTGTTTTGGCTCAGCCTCTTCATTCCTTCTGGAGCTATTTCTCTGCTGTTTTCTAGTAGCATATTGGACACCTACTGACCTGGGGGCTTCGTCTTTCAGTGTCAGATTTTTTGCCTTTTCATACCATTCATGGGGTTATCGTGGCAAGAATGTGAAGTTTTTTTCCATTTCCTTCTCTAGTGGACCACGTTTTGTCAGAACTCTCCACCATGACCCATCTATCTTGGGTGACCCTACATGGCATGGCTCATAGCTTCATTGAGTTATGCAAGACTGATCCTTGTCATCATTTTTCTTAGTTTTCTGTGATTGTGGTTTTCATTCTGTCTGCCCTCTGATGGATGAGGATAAGAAGCTTGTGTAAGCTTTCTGATGGGAGAGAGTGGCTGTCAGGAAAAGTAGGTCTTGTTCTGGTGGGCAGGGCCATGCTCAGTAAATCTTCTACTTTTCTGCTGATGGGTGGCTTGCTAATATTTGGGGGAGGGATTTTTATATCCATATTAATTAATAATTAGTAGTCTTTAGTTTTCTTTGCTTGTGATGACTTAGTTTCCAGGATCAGGGTAATATTGGCCATAAAATGAGTTGGGAAGTGTTCCTACCTCTTCTGTTTTTTTTTTTTTTTTTTTTGAGAGAAACTATATTCTGATTATTATCCACACTGATCTGCATGAGAATTATTAGTATCTTCCTCTTGAAAATTTTGTTTATAAGTCAAAACAAGGACAGTTGAGAATGAAGAGAGAAACACCTCAGTTAAGGATCATGAATAGAAAGTGGGTTTTGTTGCTAAATATATTTTTTGCCAATTTAGTTGAGAATTCTTTGGAGATTATAGAACAATAGTTCGTTGGTTAAAGACATTGTGGTATATTCATACTATAATGAGCTCTATAATCTTTAAATAGGTTGAAGTACATCTAAATGTATTTTTTTGTAGAAATTTTTCTATAATATGCTATTAAGTAAGAAAAATACAGATTTGGTAATATATTAGTTAGTATGCTTTTGCATATATGTTCTTATATGCTTTAAAGGAAAATGAGAAATTTATGCAATGAACTCTACTTTGTTTTATCTGGGGAATGAATTTTAGATAAACTACATGCTATGTTTAATCTTTTCATCTTTGAATATTTACAAAAGCAATATATTATAAAAATATTTCCATTCGAAGTAGTTTTTGGAGCACTAAATATTTGACTGAACAAGATACAGAATCTCTTTTTTCCTGACCTATGTGGATCCTCTATTTTTTTTTTAAAGGTTCTAGCCTATTTCTTTTTTATATTAATTCATCTAATATTACATATTCCTTTTTTTACATGTTAGTCTTATCTCTTTTGTGATATTATGAGCTCTTTATATTTTTCTTTTCTTTCTTTCCCATTGTGATATTATGAAACCTTTCAAACATACAGTGGAGTTGAAAGAATTATACCGGAACACTCATATTATTTATGTGTTAAAGCACAAATATTATTATGCCATTTTATGAGTTTTGACTAAAATATACACATGTAAAATTCAAACCTTACCAGAATATAGAATATTACCTTCACCTAGTAAAGTTCCTTTATGCCCTTTCTAGTCAGTTCTCTTCAGGTCAACCACTTGTCAAACCAAGTGGTCAAAGTCAAAACCAGTTCTGATTTTTTTTCACCATAGGTTAGTTTTGCTTGTTTATATTATATTTGTAATTATACTGTACATACTATTTTGTATATTGCTTTCTTAGCATAATGTTCTTGAAAATCATCCATGTTTTTGTTTCTGTCATTAGTTTTTATTATTTAATTGTTGAGTTATTCTATTGTAGGCATATATCACAGTTTTGATGTATGATTCTCTTGTTTGTCATTTGAGTTTTTTCTAGGTTGTTAAAGCTGTTAGGGGCATACTTATACAAATTAATATGTGGACATATGCTCATTATTTTCTTGGTTACATACATAGGAGTGAACTTCCTGGGTCATAGGACAGGTATATGTTTAGTTTTTAAAGAACCGCAACATGTTTTTCCAAAGTGTTTGTGATTTAACACTCCTGCCAACAACACTTGGTGGTCTTTTTTATAAAATTAAATAATTATTTTAGTCATTCTGCTGGTTGGATAGTGGTATCTTGTTGTGACTTTAATTTTTATTTCCCTGATGACTATTTTCAGTATTTTCTCTTTCAGACAGTTCGGCATGGTTTTCCTTATCAGCCTACCACATTAGCCTTTGATCCAGTTCAGAAAATCTTGGCTATTGGAACAAGAACTGGTGCTATACGAATGTATCCTTAATTTTTGGTTCCTTATTTACTATATTAATACCAACTAAATTTCCTTAAATATTCAGGTAAGTGAAATATTTATGACCATATAAATTTTATTGTTTCTTTAGACATGAGTAACCCACGTTATCAAATTAATTGATATATTTTTAATGTTTGTGAGATAAATATTTATGTCCCTTTTAAAATCCTTGATATTGGTGATTTATGTTTTGAATTTTTTTCCTGGTTAGTCTGGCTAGAAGCTTATTAACTGTAGTGATTTTCATAAGAAGCAATTTTTGGTTTCATTGTTTTTCTGTATTGTTTTCCTATATTTTATTTCATTGATTCCTGATTTGGTCTTTTTTATTTCCTTTCTATTGATTAATCTTGGGTTTCATTTTATCTTCTTTTTCTGGTGTTATAAGGTAAAAACTGAGGTCATGGACTTGAGAGATTTCTTCTTTTCTAATATATGCCTGTAGAGTTGTAAATATCCTCCCAGATTTTGTCTTAGTGTCATCCCAGTTTTGTTAATAAACTTTTAAGATAATTATAGACTTGTGCAATTTTTAAGAAGTAATATAGAAAAATCTCATATACTTTTTATCCAACTTTCCCCAATAGAAATATCTTAAACTATTAGTATACTACTACAACCAGGAAATTGATATACTCGAGGTAAAGAGCATTTCTATCACTGCAGAGATTTTTCATGTTGCCCTTTTAGAGCCGCATCCTTACCCTCCAGTTCCCTCAGCCTCATCCTTGACTCCTGACAATCACTTGTTTGTTCTTTGTTTCAACAATTTTGTCACTTTAAAAATGTTATATAAATGGAATCATACTGTATGTAACCTTTTGAGGTTTGCTTTTTCATTCAGCATAATTGTCTGGCGACTCATTGTAGTTGTTGTATGTATTAATAGTTGAATTTTTTTATTGTTGAGTAACGTTCCATGGTAGGGATGTACCACAGCTTGTTTAACCTTTCACTTGCTGAAGGGTATCTGGGTTTTCAATTTCTGATTATTATTAAAGCAGCTATGAACATTTGTGTGCATATTTGTGTGTGAACATAAATTTTCACTTCTCTTGTATAAATGTTCAGGAGAGCAGCTGCAGGGGTTGTGCAATAGTTGCATGTTTAGTTTTATGAGAAAATCCCAAACTGTTTTCCAGAGTGATCATAACATTTTTATTCCCACCAGTAGTATATGAGTGATTCTGTATCTCTATATCATTACCAGCATTTAGTGTTACTATAGCCATTCTGATCATTTTCTGGTGATGTCTCATTATGGTATTCTTGTATATTTTAGATACTAATCTTTTGTCAGATATATGGTTTGCAGTTATTTTCTTCAGTCTTTTTCTTTTGTTTGTTATTTCATTTTTAAACATTTTTAAAAATTTAAGTAGTTAATTTGTAATGTATTAGTTTCTGATGTACAGTAAAATGATTCATATATGTATATCTTTTCTATTCTTATCCATTATAGTTTATTACAAGATATTGTATATAGTTTCCTATGCTGTACAGTAGGACCCTGTTGTTTATCTGTTTTATATATACTAGTCTGTATCTGCTAATCATAAACTCCTAATTTATTGTTTCCCCTTCTATCCCCTTTACTGACCATGTTTCGTTTCTATGACTGTCAGCCTGTTTCTGTTTTGTAAGTAAATTCATTTGTATCATGTTTTAGATTCCACGTATAAATGGTATAATATGATATTTATCTTCTTCCAGTCTTCCACTTATCTTTTCACCCACTTAATCGGACTTTTAGAGTCCAGTTTATCAGTTTTTTCTTTATAGATTGTGCTTCTTTGATATCAACTTTTGGAACTCTTTGTCTCACTTTGTATCTTATTTTCTTTTTTTCCTATATTATAGTTATACATTTTATATTTAAATACAGGTTCCTTTTTGAGTGAACTTGCTATTTATATTGTCTTGTTTGCTTTTCATAGTAGGGTAGTACTGGATTCATAAAATGAACTGAGAAATGTTCTCTCTGCATCTGTTTTCTGGAATATTTTGTATAAAATTGGTGTTAATTCTTTAAATGTTTGTAAGTATTTTCTAGTGAGAGGACTTGGACCTGGAGACTATGAGATTTTATGTTACAGATTCACTTTTTAAAATTAGTTATAGGACTACTTTAGCTTTCTATTTTATTTGGATAGTTTGTAGTATGTCTTACTAGTGGTTTGTAAATTTTTATTGATTTTTTTTTTGAGGAACTAGCTTTGGTTTAATTGCTTTTGTTTTATTCTTTCCACTTTATCCTGAATTATCTTTAGTATTTCTTTGAGCTTATTTTGCTCTTTTTTTCTAGTTTTTTGAAGTGGGAGCATGTTATTGATTTGAGAATTTTCATTCTCTTTTCTAAGGTATACATTTAGTGTTATTAATTCTCCTCCCAGCACAGTCTTAACTGATTCCACAAGTTTTGATATGTGTGTTTGAATTTTCATTCAGTCATATGTAGTTTTAAATATTGTCTTTGAGACTTCTTTGAATCATCAATTACTTAGAAGTATTTTAGTTAAATGGCAAGTGTTTAGAAATCAAAAACGAAAATTTCCAGTTTTGACTCCATTATGGTCAGAAAACACACACTTTATGGTTTTAATTCTTTTAAATTTGCTGAGATTTGCTCTGTGGCCTAGGATATGATCTGTCTTGGTAGATACTCTATAGACTATGGAAGAACATGTGCATTCTTTTCTTTCTAAGTGTATGTTTTCTACTTGTCAACTAGATACTGGTTGATTGTGTTGCTGAGTTCTATATTCTTGCTAATTTTTGTCTGGTAATTCTTGTCAAATCACTAGAATAGAGTGAATGAGGAACTCCAACTCTAATTATGGATATATTTATCTCTTTCTAGCTTCATTAGTTTTGGCTTTCTGTATTTTTAGGGTTTATGGTTTGATATGCACACATTTAGAATTGTTANCTCCTCAGTGGAGAAAATGGACTGCACCTTCATAACCTCCAACCTGGATCCTGAAGCTCCTGAGAATGTGCTTTGGTCTGTGCATGCAGAGGCAAAATTATTGTTGTTGAGGGGGGTTGATGTGTGAGGGACATTTTATTCAGTCATTTTGCTGACAAACAGTGCTGTATAATATAATTTCCATTAACTAAGACCATGATTTTTCAACCCTTTATTTACAAAAATAAAGGTAAATAATAAGCCAAATGTTGGTTGCTAAGTAGGTTAGTTTTTTCCTTTACACATGAATATTGATACTAATTAAAATGTTAGAATCCTTGACTTTTATTATTTTAGACTTGGAAGACCTGGTGTTGACTGTTATTGTCAACATGAAAGTGGTGCAGCTGTCCTGCAACTCCAGTTCTTGATCAATGAGGTAAGGATCTTCTTGAATATTTATATCTCAAACACATTGTGTAATTGTTTTAATAGTATTTTTATACATGCTTAAAGATATATACATATGAAATATTATTCATGGTGACATTTTTCTTTAAAGACTGCACTCCTGTATTTGTTAATTTATTAAATTTTAAAGGAAAAAATTTGTATTACCAAAGATCCTGTTATTGTGATTGTGTAGCATAATTTATAGTTGTTTAAGTGGTTTTAAAAAAATTACTAAAATCTTTTGATTGCCATACTGACCATTAAACTTTCCCTCTACACTCTCCTTTCACCAATTTGTTTATTCATCTAGAGTTAATTTTCATGTTTTGTCTTTATCTTCCATTAAATAATCTTTTCAGTTTTATAATTTGAATGCATTTGTCTGTATCTTTATAATCATTTGTTGGTATATGAGTGCATAGCTATTTTGACAATTGACTGCGTACCCTATTCCTATTTTTATAGACCTATGGAGATGAGGAACTCCCTAAAGACAAAGTTTGTAAAGCTCAGAAAGTGTAGTTGAAGGCTGCTTAAGGCCTTCTTGACTCATATTTTTACAATGAATCCTTTAGTTAGTTAGTCAGTTCAGTTGCTCAGTCGTGTCCGACTCTGCGATCCCATGAATCGCAGCGCGCCAGGCCTCCCGTTCCATCACCAACTCCCGGAGTTCACTCAGACTCACGTCCATCGAGTCAGTGATGCCATTCAGCCATCTCATCCTCTGTCGTCCCCTTCTCCTCCTGCCCCCAATCCCTCCCAGCATCAGAGTCTTTTCCAATGAGTCAGCTCTTTGCATGAGGTGGCCAAAGTACTGGAGTTTCAGCTTTAGCATCATTCCTTCCAAAGAACACCCAGAGCTAATCTCCTTTAGAATGGACTGTTTGTATTCTAGAACTCTTTTATGTTAAGTGAGTCAGTCAATACAAAAAAATGTTTTAAGAGTTTATGCCATACCAAATTTGAGCACTTAGCAGATTGGGCTCAGTATGTTGAGAGAAAAACGTGAGGTATCATTGGTCATTTTCTTATGGTATGAATGATGATCTTTTATTTGACAACTCTATGTATTCGCACATATATATATATATCTTTCTAAGAATTTTTACTCATAAACATGGGTGAAATATTTCATATAGCTTTGTATCAGTGACCCCTGAGATATGAAAAATTTATGATACTGAAACATGTCCACATTTCACTTTTCTTGACTCAAAAATCTTCCTCAGAAGGCTGTGAGATTCTTCTTATTGACAGACCTAGCATATTTCATGTGGTAGGCATATTTGCTATGGGGTACCAAAATGAAAGAGGGAAATAAAGAAGAGCAGGGAAAAGATTTTTAAAAATATTTTATTGTAATAGCTAGTCATTAGTATCTAGAATGACAGCCTTTTTGAAATCTCAGTGTTACATTGTAGCTCCCAGAGCAATCTGTGGGAGATAGTGAAGGACAGGGAAGCCTAGTGTACANGAAAGAGGGAAATAAAGAAGAGCAGGGAAAAGATTTTTAAAAATATTTTATTGTAATAGCTAGTCATTAGTATCTAGAACGACAGCCTTTTTGAAATCTCAGTGTTACATTGTAGCTCCCAGAGCAATCTGTGGGAGATAGTGAAGGACAGGGAAGCCTAGTGTACAGCAGTCCATGGGCTAGCAAAGAGTCAGACACGACTGAGTGACTGAACAGCAAGTTTGTAGCTCCTAGTTGAAAGATCTCAGTCCTTTGCCTTCTGTATAGATGTTTACTGGTAAGCATAAATTGTTTCCAGGTGATTTTCTCTGGGTCCTGTCCTCTAAGAATTGTCTTCAAGGCCTTAAATTTGCCTCTGTGCTGTTATATAACTAAGAATAAATAAAGACAAGCCTTCAAAACTGACAAGCCTGCCAGTGTTTATGTTGTCTATCCTGAACTACTCACCTTGATCTGCCTTTAAATTCAATTTCTGGACCTTTTCCCAAACTTCCCAGCCTCTGACCTCATGACACATGTTTTTATTCAATTTTTAATCTTCACAGGTCTTCATTACCAGTGCTTCTTATAGATTTGTTTTTGTAAATGAGTCCTAGACACTCTGTTGATGGGTATTACGTCTCTGCTGGCACTGTTACTTTCAGAGGTTCTGTTTACTTCCCTTAAATGCTGTTATCTCCTAGTTTTATCATAGTATTATTAATACTGACTTCTTTCCTATATTATATATTCAGCTATTGCACTAAGATATTATTAAACAGCTGCTGGTTTATTTTACTTTCATTGCCTTTGGCATAGTATATATGTTTTGTATAGCACGAACTACATTTTATTAATTTCATGTATCATGAAATGACAGTTTTTTTTATATTTATTTATTTTTTTATTTGATTTTATTTTTTTAATTTTTATTTTTTACTTTGTTTTGCTTTATAATACTGTACTCATTTTGCCATACATTGACATAAATCAGCCATAAATGTACCTGAGTTCATTTTGTATATCATGGTCTATCATCACCCTGTCCCAAATGAGTTTATACCTTCCTGAGAAATGAAGTCACTGTTCTATAACTCAGAAAAATTGTAGCTCATCAAGTACTTCTAAGAAATCCTAATAATTTTCTAGTTTGAATATGTAAAGTATTTGAGAACAGCTTACAAATAAAGCAAGCATACAAAGATAAAAATTCTCAAGGCATGTGTAGGATTCATTTTATTGCATGGAGTGTAATTACCTGTGAGATCATGTTAAAATATATGTATCAATGTATACCTCTTTGAATATGTGTAATTTACATATTTATATACAAATATGCAAATTACATACATTTTAAAACATTTTAATGGCTATACTGTTATGATTTTTGTTTTAAAAGCTATTTTTCTCTGAGACTAAAATCGTAGTTATATATTGAATAGTGTCAAGAGAACCATCACAAGACACATGAGCATCTGTTTGTCTTAGGAATTGTTATGGAAGTGTCATTTAGATTCCTATATTCATTAATTCCTAAAGAAGAAATAAATTCTAGGAATTTCAGTATAGCTCTTTCTAGCATTTACATGGGCTAATCATTTTGATATCTGTGGTTGAGTTAATAAACTATGAAAGGTTACTTGTAACACAGTACTTTGAAAAATATAAGAAGAATTTTAGATATCTCAGGACTACCATGACTGTGCAAGATCAGTTTTACAGAACACACTCAGTAGTCTAGAGTAGCTTCAGGCTCCGACATAGGGAAAGCATTGATTTTTTTTGCTGGGAAATTCATAATGGCAAAAGTTCTGACATGGTTTTAAGATGATCTTAGTTAACTCTGAAATAAGTAGTCTGAATATAAGAAGTCATATATGGCAGCTAGTTCTGCCCATGTTGTGTCTGTCATACTAATAGGTAGAACCCATCCTATTTTAAATATTTGAAGTAGGATTCATTTGTATTTGGAGGGTTTGTATAAAAAGACTCTTATTATTTTCGTAGTTATACTGAATTCTAGTTGGAAAAATGTTTACTTTTACTATAGATGTTTTCTTTTGTCACAGATGAATCTTCTTGAACTATGAAGGAATTAAATTATATTAAGTATACTTTTTAGGAAGAATATGTACATCTCAACTGTATATAGAATTTTTAGAAATGGTGAATTTTTATGTGATTAGATTGCAGTTTTAAAACTGAATTGGATATTTGCTTCTCTGTAGAGCTACATGATATATATGTAAATAGTAGAAACAAAATGGAATAGTTTTTCACAAAGAAAATATAAGAAATCTTTAATAGTTACAATGATGCTTGTAATAGTAATAATCCTTCTATTGATAAATGCATATTCCTTGAGCTAATCATTCTCACCAATCCGTATATGGTAGTTTACCTGCTTCTTCGACTCAGCATTCTTAGGCTTCCTGACTGAAGTGTGCTCATTGTCCTTCCTTGTATTTCTACATTATATAAATAAAAATAACTTAAAGAGCACTGAAAAATTCAGTACATTAGTTTAGGTTTTGCTTCACAAAAAACATAAATTAAGTAAATCACTCATTTCATTTTCATTTTGTTTCAGGGCGCTTTGGTCAGTGCAAGTTCAGATGATACACTTCATTTATGGAACCTTAGACAAAAAAGGCCAGCTATTCTTCATTCTCTCAAATTTAACAGAGAACGGTAAGAATGTAAAAGTTACACAATTTATTAATGTATAAGAAAATGATTTGCTGAATGGGTTTCAGGTTAAGTTTTGAAAAATATTTTAAAATAATTTTAATAGCACTAGATAATATTTATGCTTGTTTTTATAATAGTTTATTTACATAGAAAATTCATTGATGTAGGTTCAGTCATCTTCTAGTGGAGAGCTCCTAGCATTCTTTGTAAACCAGGACTTCAGCAATGGGTGATACGTTCTCTTTCCTAGGCCAGGGTGCCGAAAACTCAGACCTAAAATTTAAAAGTCAAGTAAATATTGAATGTATTTCTATACTTTTTGATCTTGGAAGTTACCTCCTACACTTTCACTTTTTTGCTTAAATTTTTTTTTACCTTAAAAAATATGAGACAGATTTTAGACATCCAAAATTGTTGGTACTAAGTGTTGAGCAACATTATACATTCAAGATTAACATTTTCAGAGAGGATTTATTGATCAGAATTCAAATTCTTCCATTTTAGAATGAAATAATAATTGGAAAAAAATTAACATATATGGAACAATTATTAGAACAGATATGGAAGAATTAGATTTTATTTGAAATGGTACAAAATTTTAATGTTTCTAGTGTTTGTTTTAACCATAGCTAGAATATCACAGACATCTACTTAGCTGATAATCCATCTCAAGATAAAGTAAAATTTGTATTTTATTAACCAGCTCTGTTATTTAACTATCAAATGATTTGATTTTTTAAATTATTTGGGAAGCAGTCAGGCTTTTTGCAGTGATTATGAAGGGCTGGAACAGGAAAATTTGATATTAATGAAAGAGAAAGAACTCTCTGAGAGATAAATTTACACAAATTAGCAAGTACTAGTCACAACTGAGGTAGGTAGATAACAGAGACAGTCACTGCTGAGAACTCAAGAAAGTACTTATTTTGTTGAATGGTTATAGTTCATATGGAATCGCCACCATATAGACAGAGCTTAATGAAGTAAATGTGTTTTTATAGGTTTGATGAGAATAAAGAATGGCATCTATACAGACATTCTTTTTTTCTACCTGGAACTTTTTCTTCTCATTGCATATTACTTAACCTTCAATGTTCTGAGTAATATTCATGAGTGTTATATCCACAGTATTTTGGAATTCAGCATCAATGAAAGTTTTTATTATATCCAGTACTTTTTTGAGTGGAGAAAGTTTATATTTTAGCTATTTGCTAAAACTAGGTAGAACTTCTTTCTTCATAGTCGATCTAATTTTGGTTTATTTTATCTTAAATTTTAAAATAAGTAATGTAGCAGAAATTTCATGATGTGAAAAACTGAAAGATTAGTCAAGAGTTGTTATATGTTTCCTTATATCTTTACTACTAAAAATAGTACCTACTCAGATATTGCCATATTGATTTTATCTCTTTCTCTGCTTGTAGCATTTTTTTGTTTGTCAATATTTTGAGTAGATTTGGCCCTACAATTTTGTGTAGATAAGCAGAATGAGTTTTTTCCCCCTTACAACTGGATTGTTGAAGGAAATGTTCTGGTTCCTTTTAAAGCCATTTTGGGGAGAAGAAATGATTAATGATGATTATTTCCAATTATAATTCTGTTAACTCAGTTGAGGTGTATTTAACTGGTAGCAATGTAAAAATAAGCTGACAGATTTTGGACAAATTTAAACATTGGGAACTTTGTAGGCATTACCTATATTTTTAATTAACTTTTATTGGAATATAGTTGCTTTACCAATGTTGTGTTAGTTTCTGCTGTACATCAAAGCGAATCTGTTATATGTATACATATATCCCTTCTTTTTTAGATTTCCTTCCCATTTAGGTCACCACAAAGCACTGAGTAGAGCTCCCTTTGCTAAACAGTAGGTTTTCATTAGTTATCCAACTCACTCCAGTGTTCTTGCCTGGAGAATCCCAGGGATGGGGGAGCCTGGTGGGCTGCCGTCTGTGGGGTCGCATAGAGTCGGACATGACTGAAGCAACTGAGCAGCAGCAGCAGTGTGTATATCAGAGAAGGCAATGGCACCCCACTCCAGTACTCTAGCCTGGAAAATCCCATGGACGGAGGAGCCTGGTAGGCTGCAGTCCATGAGGTTGCTAAGAGTTAGACAGGACTGAGCAACTTCACTTTCACTTTTTACTTTCATGCATTGGAGAAGGAAATGGCAACCTACTCCAGTGTTCTTGCATGGAGAATCCCAAGGACAGAGGAGCCTGGTAGGAGGCCGTCTATGGGGTCACGCAGAGTTGGACACAACTGACACGACTTAGCAGCAGCAGCAGCAGCAGCTGCTGTGTATATGTCAATCCCAAATGCCCAATTCATTGCAACACCCCTTCCCCTTGGTATCCCTAAGTTTGTTCTCTACATATGTCTATTTCTGCTTTGCAAATGAGTTTATCTATACCATTTTTCTAGATTCCACATGTAAGTGATTTTATGTGATATTTGTTTTTCTTCTTCTGATTTACTTCACTCTGTATGACAATCTCCAGATCTATCCACGTCTCTGCAAATGGACTATTTAGTTCCATTGTATGACTAAGTAACAGTCCAGCGTCTGTATGTACCACATCTTCTTCATCCAGTCTTCTATTGATGAACTTGTAGGTTACTTCTGTTTCCTGGCTATTGTAAATAGTGCTGCAGTGAACACTGGGGTGCATGTATCTTTTTGAATTATGATTTTCTCTGGGTTATATGCTCAGAAGTGGGATAGCTGAGTCATATGGCAGTTTTGTTTGTAGATTTTTGAGGACCATCCATACTGTTCTCTATAGTGGCTGTACTGATTTACATTCCCACCAACAGTTCCCTTTTCTCCACATTCTCTCCAGCATTTATTATTTGTGACTTTTTGATGATGGCCATTTTGATCAGTGCGAAATGATAGCTCATTGTAGTTTTGATTTGAATTTCTTTAATCTTAATAGTTAGTAATGTTGAGCATCTTTTTATGTATTTGTTGGCCATCTCTATGTCTTCTTTGGAGAAATGTCTATTTAGATCTGTGCAATTTTTCATTGGGTTATTATTTTTTTATATTGAGCTACATGAGCTGTTTATATATTTTGGAGATTGATCCTTTGTTGGTTGCTTCATTTGCAAATGTTTTCTCCCATTTTGAGGGCTGTCTTTTTGCTTTGTTTATGGCTTCTTTTGCCATATAAAAGCTTTTAAGTTTAATTAGGTCCCATTTTTTTGTTATTTTCATTACTCTAGACAGTGGTTCAAAAAGATCTTGCTGCAATTTATGTTAAAAGTGTTCTGCCTGTGTTTTCCTCTAAGACTTTTATAGTGTCTGGCCTTGAATTTAGGTCTTTAATCCATTTTGAGTTTGTTTTTGTGTATAGTTTTAAGTATAATTTCATTCTTTTACATATAACTATCTGGGGTTGCCTATTTTAATGCTTACAAAAACATGATATTTATCATTTTGGGAGAGATAAATTATCTTAACATTGAAAATAATCATTAATGTCACTATTTATTGTGGAGAAAATAAAAATCCTTAAATGTATGGTGAAGGCAAGGCTTAAGTCAACAAAGAAGAATTTAAACAAGCATCTTTGGGAACTCTAAGCCCTCCTAAGTAGGCCATTTAACTATATAAATTTCTATATACCTGTCAACTGAAAGATACATATACAGTGTGAGAGCTGTGAGCGAAGTTTTATTGAGTGTCTTACTGGGAACTATATGGCCCGGAAGATAGCTTCTCAGATAGCTTTGAGGAACTGCTGCAAAAATGGTACTGAGAGTCAGGCATAAAAGATTATTGCTAATCACAAAGAGAAGACATCTTAAGTTAATGATGTAAGTGCTTCTCTATGTATGGGAAGATGATATAAGTATCTAGGACCATTGAAATTCTTTCTTAGATACGAATCTTAACTGTCTTTGGGCCATATATCCAAAACAGAATGCTGCATCCCGTTTTCCTCTCTCCTGAATTCCCCTCTGGGTGTACTTGCAATGAGTTGTTGCAGCTTAATCCTTGTATGACTGGAATGTTGCGCAACATTCTTTCATATCTTTATGCTTGTANCTAGGACCATTGAAATTCTTTCTTAGATACGAATCTTAACTGTCTTTGGGCCATATATCCAAAACAGAATGCTGCATCCCGTTTTCCTCTCTCCTGAATTCCCCTCTGGGTGTACTTGCAATGAGTTGTTGCAGCTTAATCCTTGTATGACTGGAATGTTGCGCAACATTCTTTCATATCTTTATGCTTGTATAATATACATATATACATGTTTAGTTTACATAGTTTGTAAATTTTGGTGTTTTTTTTTTTTTAATAGAGCACCTTCAATCTTTGGTTTTATAATCTTTGAAGGTGGCAACCAGGCTTAAATTGTTAATGATCCTTGGGTCCTCTCATATCTGACTTCATAAACCTAAATATGGGAGAAAAAGTTTTTATTTCTGTGATATATAATCTGAAAAATGAATAAAATCAAGCATTCACCTTTTAAGGCATATTAACAGTCATTGCTATCACTGATCATAAATTGTGTAACATTGGGGAAAGCCTAGAATTATTTTATATGGTTTTCAAGTAATATTCAACAGGGAAACTATGATATACAGATCATAAAGTATTTGTACTTATTATATCAGTTTATTCTTTTTCTATCTGTGGTATTCTGATAATTAATATCATCAAAACATTTCTAAATAATATTAGTTAAATTTCCAGTAAGAAATATTTTGTTAAGAACCTTATTTATGAGATCTCTAGCAAACTTGACCCATCATCAGTGTTGGCTTTGGGAACTATTTATAACCCAAATTTTAAAAACTGTATTGCTTTATAAAGATAATATGAATTATTTCTCCTTAAAATTTTTCTTAAGTTATTAACATTTGCCTGGTTAGACATTCAAAGATAAAAAACATATATACAGTGAAAGATCTTTCTTCCTTACATATAGCAAATGTATATGTAATGTAATTTTCTATTTTATGTATTTATAGACAAATATGGAAGTATCATACATTTCTGTTACACAGGTTGTAACATGCAAACAGTTTTGTACCTTGTTTTATCTATATATATTCTCAAGACCATTCCTTACCAACACATAAAATGTTTCCTTATTCTTTTCTTATGTGTATGCAAATATTACCAAACCATCAAGACTGTGTAAATATTAATTGTATGCCTCAAAATAATTTTACATTCATGTAACAAACACACAGTTCAAAGAAAGAGAAAATTACTAAAACCAAAGAAATCCCTCTGTGTTAAATAATTATTACCTAACCCTCAAATGTAACAAACACTATTTTGATTTCAAAAACTGTTGGTTTTGACATTTATAGATATGAAACTATACATATATACTTGTTTGCATTTGGCACCTATGCTCAACATTATATTTGGAAGTTTCCCTCATGATGCATGTAGCTTATTATTTTCATTGTTATGTAGTATTCAATTTAATGGGTATTCTTTGGTTTGATTAACCATTCTACTTCAATGTACCCTGGTTATATTTTTGTATTTCCATTTAACTTTTAGAAATTGCTTGTCAGATTCCACAAACACACTTGCTGAGATTTTGATTAGAAACATCTTGAAGCTATAGGTCAGTTTGGGGAGAATTGACATTGCCTTGATGATGGAGAATGGCAGTATTGTTTGATTGTTGTTGACAATGATGACGCTGATTCATTGGATGAATCACAGACAGGGAATTGAACATGGTATATATTATATCCCGCCACTTACTTAGGTATTCTTTGATTTCTCTAAATAACATTTATAGTTTTCTCTGTAGAGGTCTTCTACATGTTTGTTGTGTTTAGTCATAAATATTTGATAATTTTAAATGCTATTGAAAATTATACATGATGATAAAATGATAGTATATCTAATGTAAGTTGTACATGATGATAATTAGGTTATATGTCATTTTCGGTATTATTTTTGTTAGAATATAGAAATATAATTTATTCTTTTTTCTGTATTCTGTTCTGACAGTGATTTCCACCATTTTGTCCTCCAGGTCATTTATCCAATCTTCTGCTGCAGTCATTCTGCTACTGATTCCTTCTAGTGTATTACTCATCTCTGTTTGTTCTTTAGTTCTTTACAGTCTTTGATAAACATTTCTTGGATCTCCATTATTTTTCCTAAATCCTGTATCATCTTCACTATCATTATTCTGAATTCTTTTCCTAGAAGGTTGCCTATCTCCACTTCATTTAGTTGTTTTTCTGGGGTTTTATCTTGTTCCTTCATCTGGGACATACTTTCTGCTTTTTCATCCTGATTTACTTTCTGTGTTGTGCTTTTTGTTCTAGCCATTGTGGGACTGTGGTATTTCTTGCTTCTTCTGTCTGCCTTCTGATGGAGGAGGCTAAGAGACTTTTGTAAGCTTCCTGATGGGAGGGACTGGTGGTGGGAAAAACTGGGTCTTGCTTTGGTGGGCAGGGCCTTGCTCAGTAAAGCTTTAATCCAATTATCTGCTGATAAGTGTTGTACTCCCTGCCTGTTAGTTGTTTGGCCTGAGGCAACACAGCCCTCTGTCTATGGTCATGTTAATGGTGACCTCCAAGAGGGTTTACTCTAAGGGGGACCTTCCCAGACAGGTGCCCCTGTCCCTGTGGTGAGCCCTTGCCGACTCGCACCTCCACAGGAGACAGACCAACATTAGCAGATAGTTTGGTTCAGTCTCCTGTGGGGTCACTGCCCCTTTCCTCTGGATCTTGGTGCATGCAAGATTTTGTTTGTACCATCTAAGATTGGAGTCTCTGTTTCCCTCAGTCCTTTGGAAGTCCTATAAGCAAATCCTGCTGGCCTTCAAGGTCAGATTGCCTGGGGATTCACAGTCCCTTTGTTGGATGCCCAGGCTGGGAAGCCTGATGTGAAGTTCAGAACCTTTACAACAGTGGGAGAGATTCTTTGGTATTACTGTTCTCCAATTTGTGGGTTACCCACCTGGCAGGTATGAGATTTGATTTTATCCTGATTGTGCACCTCCTACCATCTTTCTGTGGCTTCTTTGTGTTTGGACAAGGGATATCTTTTTTTGGTGGGTTCCAACATTCTCCTGTCAATGGTTGTTCAAGAGCTGGTTGTGATTTTGGTGTTCTTGAGGGGGATATGAGTGCATGTCCTTCTACTCTGCCATCTTGAACTGGAAATCCCTGGAAATATAATTTATTTTTATGTGTTGACCTTGTATATAGTGACTTTGCTTAAACTCAAGGAATAATTCTAATAGCTTCCTGTAGACTTTCCTAGGTGCACAGTCATCTTCAAATAATAACAGTTTTATTTTCTTCTTTATAGTTGCATATGTATTTATATTTATTTTTATTATTGTACTGGGGTTAAGACCTTGTATTAGTTATTTATTGCTATGTGACAATATTACCAGAAACTCAGTGGCTTAAAACAGCATGCATTTCTTTCTTTTTTTTTTTTAACAGCATGCATTTCTCATCTCAGAGTTTCTGTGTCTGGAAACTAGGAGTGGTCTAGATGAGTTTCTGTGTCAGGATCTCACAGAACTACAATTAACATGACTTTCAGGGCTGTGGCCTCATCTGAGGCTTGACTGGGACAGGATCTATTTTCACACTTATTTGGTTATTGGCAGTGTTCTGTTCCCTAGGAAGTTGGTAGATTGAAGGCCTTAGTTTTTGCTGGCTGTTGACCAGAAACCACTGTCATTTGCTTGCCATATGTCTTTCTCCAAAAGCAAGCTGACAACCTAGCAGCTTTCTTCTTCAGAACCAGTAACAAAGAGAGTCTTCTGATAAGATGAATGTTACAGTCACATGTAATTTAGTCATGAAACTGATATCTCATGACTCTTGCCATATTTAACTAATTAAAAGCAAATCACAGGTCCTGACACACTGAAGGGGAAGTGGATTTATGCAAAGACAAGGATATCAGGAAGTGGTGATCACGGGGACAGCATTAGAATCTGTTCATCATAGGCTTCCAGTACAATATTGAATAAGTTCAAGGACAATTTTTTTTAGGGAGATTATTATTTTATTATTATTTAGTAATATTTGCTGTAGGTTTTTAAATAGATATTCTTTGTCATCAAGAAGTTTCTTTTGCTCCTAGTTTTTATAAGGATATATATTTTAAAATCATGAATGAATGCTGAATTTTATCATGTAGTTTTTATGCATCTATTGTGATCATGTTATTTTTTCTTTTTTTAAATCTGTTAATGCAGTAAATGCTATCACTTAATTTTTTGCATGTTAAATGACTCTTGTATTCCCAGAATAAATATAACTTTTGTGATATATTAGCATTATTATATGTGCTCCATTTGCTAATGTTTTGCTAATAAGTTGTTTTAGAGTTTAATATCTATGTTAACAAGAGCTTAGCATAGAAATTTCCTTTCTTTTGAGTTCCCTGCTAGTTTCTCATGTCATAGTTATTTTCATCTTATAGAATGAATGGGAAAATGTTTCCTCTTTTCTATATTCTGTCAATACTTGTGAAACATTGGTGTTATTTCTTCCTTAAAATTAAAAAAAAAAANTGTGTTATTCATCTCTGTTTATTTATTTCTTCTGTGTCCTTGGTGATTGTATTAACTGTGTTAAATGCTTCTTGCATTTTCTCCATTCTGTTTTCAAGTCTTTAGAGCATCTTTACTGTCATTATTCTGAATTCTGTTTATTGCCCTCCAAGTCCCTGATTTGCCTGCTTTTCAAAGACTTCATAGCTCTGCCTTGGGCCCACCTGTGAAGGTGTTTCCCTGTGCATGGGAACTCCTATTTCAGGGTTCCCTCCCTCCCTTGGGGCACAAGCTGCCCAGAAGTTCTCTGTCTTTTCCATTTTTATGTCTCCTTCTCTCCTACCTCATTTTAGGGAGCTTAACCTGTCCCCCTGGAAGCCTGGGTCTTCTGCTGTTGCCTAGAGGTTGCTTTGTAGGAGTTCTTCCATATCTTGATGAGTTTTTGATGTATTTGGGGGGAGGCTGGTGATCTCCACATCTTACTCCACCATCTTCCGTCTCCCAGAATTTTTAATTAAAAAAAAATTTTGGAGACTTTAAAATTATAGTTGATTTACAGTATTATATTAATTTCAAGTCTACAGTATAGTGATTCAGTATTTTTTATAGACAATGCTCCATTGAAAATTATTGCAAGGTAATAACACTAATTCCCTCTTCTATATAATATATCCTTGTTGCTTATCTATTTTATACATAGTAATTTGTAACTCTTAATCCCGTATCTCTAATTTGCCCCTCCTACTTTCCCTATCCACCCATTGTAATCACTAGTTTGTTTTCTATAAGTCTGTTTCTACTTTGCTGTATATATTTGTTTGTATTATTTTTTTTAGATTCCACATAAAAGTGATAACATACAATATTTGTCTTTCTCTATTTCACTAAGCATAATATTCTCTAGATCCAGCCACATTGCTACAAGTGGGAAAATTTCACTCTTTTATATCTAAGCAATATTCCATTGTGTCTATGTGTGTGTATCACATCTTTATTAGTTCATCTGTTGATGGATACTTGGGTTGCTTTCATTTATTGGCTATTGTAAATAGTGCTACATATGAAGATTGAGGTGTGTATATCTTTTCAAATTAGTGGTTTGCATTTTTTATTTTTTTTTTTCTTGGATGTATACCCAGGAGTGGAATTTTTGGATCATATGGCAGTTGTATTCTTAATTTTTTGAGAAATTTCCATACTGTTTTCCATAGTGGCTGCACTCTGAGAGTGTCTTTATTTCTTCACACTTGGAGCATCTTTTCTTCAGACATACAAATCTAGGTTGATGAGGTGTTTGTTTTTTTTTTCTATCAGCACTTTGTTTCAGTCTACTTTAGTTCTTTCTTGCATGGTTTATGATGAGAGTCTACTCTAATTCTTTTTTTTCTATAAGTATTGTAGGTAAGGGGCTTTCCTTCTACCCCTGGATTTATTCAAGATTTTCTCTTTGTTGTTGGTTTTTTGCTGTTTGTGTAGATTTTGTATATTTTTGCCTCCCAGGTGTCTCTAAGCTTCCTGGATCTGTGATTTATGTTTGTCTTTAATTTGGGGAAGTTCTTAGCCATTTTTGCTTCAAATGCTTATATTCAATTCTCTCTTCTGGTCTTCCATTTATATGTATATTGCACCTTCTGAAACTATCCCACAGTTCTTGGGTATTCTCCTCTTGCCTCTTTTTTTTTTCCTTCTTGTATATAAGTTTTGAAAGATTCTAATAACCTGTGTTCAAGTTCATTGATTGTTAACTTGGCCATGTTGATGAAGTCATCAAAATGCATTCTTTATTTTCTTTACAATGGGTTTCATATCTAACATTTCCATTTGAAATGCTGTTGTTTGTTCTCTTTGCTTACATTACCCATCTTTCATATCCTTTACTGTCTCTTCTAGAGCACTTAAAATATTAATCATAGTTATTTAAAATTTCTTACCTAAATATAAATATATTATTTTTGTCACATCTGAGCCTGGTTCTGATGTTCCTTTGTCTCTTCGTATGTTTTCTCTTGCTTTTTACCATGCCTTGTAATTTCTCATTGAAAGTCTGATGTGTATATTGAGTAATAGTACTTGAGGTTCAGTTCAGTTTGGTCACTCAGTTGTGTCTGACTCTTTGTGACCCTATGAACCGCAGCACGCAAGGCCTCCCTGTCCATCACCAACTGCCGGAGTTTACCCAAACTCGTGTCCATTGAGTCAGTGATGCCATCTAACCATCTCATCTTCTATCGTCCCCTTCTCCTCCTGTCCTCAATCTTTCCCAGCATCAGGGTCTTTTGAAATGAGTCAGCCCTTTGTATCAGGTGGCCAAAGTATTGGAGTTCCAGTACATGAGATAGATAGGCCTTTAAAAAAAAAAAATATATATATATATATAATTTATTTGGCTGCATAGGGTCTTAGTTGTGGCACGTGGGATCTAGTTCCCTGACAAGAGATCAAACCCAGGCCCCTTGTTTGGGGAGTGCAGAGTCTTAGCCACTGGACCACCAAGGAATTCCGTAGACAGGCCTTTAATGTCAAGTTTTATGTTGACACAATAAGGATTTAGGCTATATCAAGGTTTGCTCTGCTATGGGTACCAGAAGCTTCAGATTTTTCTAGTGTCCTTGATTTTGTCTCCCTTGTTTTTTGGTTCCCCTAAGAACTCCTTCTTATATAGACATTTTGAAGTTGTAGCTTGTTCCAAGATTTCACTTCTCTTTTGGGTCCAATAAAATTGATTTTCCATTTGTCAGCACTTTCTCATGTATTTTTATTTTTAACCATTAAGTTCTGAGCATTTAAAAAGTCATTCTAAATACTAGTCTTTGGTTGGATATGTGATTTGCAAATATTTTCTCCAGTCTGTAGCTTCTATTTTGATGCTCATAAAAGATTCTTTTGTATAGAAGATGTTTCATATTACGATGAAGCACAATTTACTAGTTCTGTCATTATGGATCACTCACTTTTAGATCAAATCTGTGAACTTACCACTTCATCCAAGATCCCAAGGATTTTCTCCTGTTTTGGTAGAGTTTTATATTTTACATGTAAATATAAATGTATGGTTTTCTTCAAGTTAGTTTTTGTGTAATGTTTGAAGTTTAGGTAGAGATTCAATTTTGTCTCAGAAGATATTCAGTTCTTTAGTAAATTTGTTGAACTTCTTTCATTGAATTGCCTTCCAAATTTGTCAAAAGTCATTTGGACCTATTATATGGGTTTATTTTTCTGTTTTCTATTCTGTTGCATTGGTCTATCTTTCTGCTGGTGCTGCTAAGTCACTTCAGTTGTGTCCAACTCTGTGCAACCCCATAGAGGGGAGCCCACCAGGCTACCCCGTCCCTGGGATTCTCCAGGCAAGAACACTGGAGTGGGTTGCCATTTCCTTCTCCAATGCATGAAAGTGAAAAGTGAAAGTGAAATCACTCAGTCGTGTCCAACCCTTATCGACCCCCTGGATTGCAGCCTACCAGGCTCCTCCATCCGTGGGATTTTCCAGGCAGGAGTATTGGAGTGGGGTGCCATTGCCTTCTCCAGGTCTATTTTTCTATCCCTACAACACAGTCTTATTTACTGAAGATAAATATGGTCTTAAAATTGGGTAGGCGGTTTTCTCCCACTTCATTCTTCTTTTGCACAATTGCTTTAGTTATTCTTGTTCCTTTGCCTTTTCCTTTTTAGAAAATTTAAAATAAGCATGCCAACAAAATCTACAAAACTACTTTGCCAGAGTTTTATTAAAATGTAAACTGATGTTTTTTACAATGTTTATTAAAATTCATGAACACAATTTGTTTACTTATATCTTTTCTTTCAACCAGCTTTTGTAGATTTTAGCACTTGAGTTCTATAATTGTTTTTAGATTTATATCTCAGTATATCATATTTTGAGTGGTTTTGTATTTCAGTTTTCAGCTTCTACATGTTCATGGCTTGTAGATAGAAATAAACTGAGTTTTGTATGTTTCTCTTATATGCTGCAACATTACTGAACTTATTAACTCTGTGAATTTCTTTTCGTATTTCTTAGGATTTTCTATGTTGACCATCATATTATCTTTAAACAGGGGAGTTTTATGCATTACGTGCCTTTATTTTTTCTTGCTTTCTTGCACTGGCTGGAACTTCCTCAAACTATGTTTAAGAAGGATGAGAAAAGCCATGCTGTCTTGTGCTTGACCTTTAGGGAGGAAAGNACTCTGTGAATTTCTTTGCATATTTCTTAGGATTTTCTATGTTGACCATCATATTATCTTTAAACAGGGGAGTTTTATGCATTACGTGCCTTTATTTTTTCTTGCTTTCTTGCACTGGCTGGAACTTCCTCAAACTATGTTTAAGAAGGATGAGAAAAGCCATGCTGTCTTGTGCTTGACCTTTAGGGAGGAAAGCATTCATTTTTTTCACTATTAAATATATTCTTGTAGGCTTTGGGAAGCTGATTTTTATGAAGTTGCGAGAGTACTCTCTAATACTATTTTTGCTGTTAATGTGAATGAGTGTTGAATTTTTTCAAATCTATTTCTGCATCAATTGATAAGATCATGTTATCTATCTCTTTTAAACTGTTATATGATGAATTACATTGACTGATTTACCAATATTGAGTTAGCCTTGCATTCCTGGAATAAGCCTCTGTTAGTCTTTTTATATATTGCTGTATTCTATTAGATGATCTTTTGTTAAGGACTTTTACACCACTATCCATGAGGATTATTGGTGCATAGTTTTCTCCCTCTTCCCAGCTTTACTAAATTAAAATGACAAGTAAAAGTTACTTCTGGTTTTCTTTATTATATTGTCCTCATTTGATTTCATTCTCCTGTCTTTATAGAATGACTTGGGGAGTTTTCCCTCTTGTATTTTCTGGAAAAGATTGTTACAGTTGGTGATAATTTTTCTTCAAGTATTCGATAGAATTCTCTTGTGAAACCACACGGGGCTGAAGATTTCTTTTCTGGAAGTTTAAAAATTATAAATTAAAATTTGGGACTAATCTGTTTACCTCAGATTTGGGGAATTGCTGTGATTTTTGCTTTTTCGAGGAATTAGTTCACTTCATAAGTTGTCAGATATACTTTGTAAAATTGTCACTATATTTAACTTTGTATAATCTACAGTAATATTCCTTTTTAATTCCTAATATTGGTAAATTGTCTTTCCTATTGTTTTTTCTTGTCAGTTTTGCCAGAGATTTTTCTGTTTTATTGAGCTTTTCAAGGAATTGCTTTTTGTTTCATTGATTTTGAATTACATAGTTGCTTTAGTTATTCTTGTTACTTTGCCTTTCATATAAATTTAAATTTATACCTTTGCTTTATATCTCCATTATTTTACTGTTTTAAATTTCATAATTTCCGCTCTTTTATTATTTTTTTTCTACTTGGTTTGCATTTCTTTTGCTCTTATTTTCCTAGGTTCTTTAGAGTGGGAGATTAGATGCTGATTTGAAACTTTTCCCTTTTTTGTCACATAAATATTCAGTGCTATAAATGCCCTTTTGGTGTTGTTTTAGGAAAAGTTTCAAGTCAATATCTAAACTCTCACCTATTTTGATATATTGCATTTCCAGTGTCATTTAGTTCAGTGTATTTTTTGAATTCACTTGTGATGACTTCTTAGGCCCATGGATTACAAGTATGTTGCTTAGTTCTAAATATTTGGAGATTTTTCCTATTATCATTCTTCTGTTGATTTCTTGTTTGATTCCATTGTGTTTAGATAACACATTCTGTATGACCTGAATTCTGTTAAATTTATTGAGGTTTTTTAACCCAGGATATCATCTGTCTTAGTATATGCTTTTTTGTGACTTCTAGGATAAAATGTCTGTTTTGCTGTTTTTTGGCAGATTAATCAATAAATGTTGATTACTTCCTGTTGGCTCATGGCTATATTGAGTTCTTTTGTATCCTTACTGATTTTCTAGAGATAGGTGTTGAAGTCTCCTACTAGAATCGTAAATTCTTTTTTTCTTTTCAGTTTTTATCACTTTTTGCTTCATGTATTTTGCAACTGGTTGTTTGGTGTATGCACACACATTTGGGATTATAATTTCTTCTTGGTGGACTGATATTTTATCTTTACATAATGTCTGTCTGGTTATTTTCTTACCTCAGAATTCTTTTTTATTTGATATTATATAACTTATTCTTCTTTCTTTTGGTTAATGTTTTTGTGGTATACCTTGTCCTTCTTTTTAGCTCAATATAAGTAAAGTTTCTTGTAGACAGTGTATAGTTGGGTTATTTTTTTTAAAACTCAATCTGTCAATCTGTGTATTTTAGTTGGTGTTTATATTTTCTGTAATTGATACCTCAGGACTTAAGATCTCATTTTATTTTTTGTAGTCTGCTTTTTGGAGAAAGTCTCTCTATTTTTCATTTGGTATTTTTTTTCTTGCTGTTCTGCTTTTAATTTTTTTCAGAATTTCATTTGTTTATCTTTATTTTTTAGTGTCTCTTTGTATCACTTCACTTCTTTAGAGGTTGCTGTAGGTGCTTCATTATATGTGAACAAATTATCAGTCTTTTGCTATTGCATTTTCACAGTTTGAATGAAGTATAAAGACCAATTTTTTTAATTTCCCTGTATTTCCCTCATTTATAATAAATTTTCCTCCTCTATATTTAGAACCAAATTGGACTGTGTTATAATTTTTTTCCAACTGTCAAACATAATTTAGGGAATTCAAGAGAATGAAAATATACTATACTTACTCATATTTTTACTTTTGTTATTTTTATGCACACTTGATATTCAGATATTCCTTTTTAATCATTCATTTTTCTTAAGTAAATTCCCTTTAACCATTCTCTTTGAGTTGATCTTTTAGTGACAATTTCTTGGTTTTCCTGCATTTTATAAAAATAGAAATATATTTGGTGCGGATAGAATTCTGGGTTGACAGTTCTTTTCTTTATGCCCTTGAGTAATGCTCTACTTCCTTTTGGCTCCCTGTTTTCTGATGAGAAATCTACTATCATTGGAATGTTCCCCCTGTAGTTCAAGTGTCATTTGTCTCTTGCCACCTTCAAGATTTTTTTCTTTTCTTTTTTAGTTTTCAGATGTTTGGTTGTGATCTCTCTTGGTTTTATTTCTTTGGGTTTATCCTTTGGGGTTTGGGTGTTTTTTTTTTTTTTTTTCAGTTTTATATATCCTTTGTTTTGACTTTTACCAATTTTAGAGAGGTTTTAAACATTTTTGGACTACTTTTTCAGTCCCATCCTTTTCCTTCTGGGAAACTGATAACATGATTTTTAGATCTTTTGTTTTTGTCCCACAGGTCTCTGAGTCTAATTTTTTTTTTTAACATCTACTTTCTGCTTTACAGATTGGATAAATGTTTTATATTTGAGTTCACTGACTCTTTCTTCTGTTTCCTCCATTCTGCTGTTCAGTTTATCTGTAGGATTAAATATATTCTTTTTTAAAAGTATTTTCTTTATTGTACTTTTCTGTAGTGAAATTTGTATTTGGTTCTCCTTTATACTCCCATTTCTTTGCTGATACTTTTTACTTTTTTCATTTTATTTTATTCATTACTGTTCCATTTTTATGATACCTTCTTTTAAATATTTATCAGTAAATTCTAACATCTGTATCATCTTCATGCTGGTAGCTATTTTTCATACATTCCCGTTGAAAGTTTTCTCTTTTTTTTTGATATGCATAATTTTTTATTTCAAGCTGAACATTTCCAATATAATATTCTGATACCCTAGGCTTTGTTTAAGCCTTTGATTTTGGGTGGGTTGTTTTGACATTGCTGTAGCAGCAGAAGCGCAGGTGTCCTCTAATTGCTATCTGGTGAGGATAGAAGTTTAGGTTCCTTCGTTGGCCTTCACTAACACCTGAGACAGGGAGAGGCATCTTACTGGGGTGGAGTGTGGCTTCTATTATACTTCTACTTTAATCGCCCTGACCAGAAGACCTGTTACTCATTCTCACTCTCCCCATGTGGCTTCCACTAACTTGCTTCTCTCATTTGGAAATTGAAATATTCTAGATACAAAATGTTAATTCTGTCACTGTAGAAGAATGAGAATAAGCTTCTCAGAATTGCATTTGCAAAAAAAAAAAAAAAACATATTATTCCCTATGGGAATGCAAAAATTTGACTTATTTTTAAAATTTGACTTACATTTGTTTTCCAACTAATTATGAACAATAAAATTCAGTGATTTTTTTACTCTCTGGTTAATTAAAGCCCATTAAGACAATGAAATTTACATTTTCACTAATTAGTTTTATTTCTTAATTCTTGCTAGATACAGGCTGTCCAAAGTTATTTTTTTCTTAAACAAATTTTGATTCCTTATTTTTGCTTTTATATGATTTTAGTTTTTCTACTAAAACTTCTAAATATCAACCTTTGGCTTCAGATGCTGAGAGAATACTGTCTGTCTCTTTCCCCTGTTATTGGGGGTTTTATTATCATCATTATTATAACCGTCATGAGCTGTTTCAGGGGTACTACATCACGTTATCCCTGCTACAAGATGTCATTCCTACTACTAATTTAGTAGTTTAGGTTCTTATCCTAAAATTTGAAGAGTAAGTAAGCAGCAGTCATTCAGCCACAGAACTACATTTCTTAAAATGTAGTTCATGAATTATCTGTATCAGAATCATCTAGAGGAGTGCTACCTAAACTTTCATGTGTATGTGACTCACCTGGGGAGATCTTCACAAAATGCCATTTCTAATTCTGGGGTTGTGCCTGACACTCTGAATTTCTGCTAAGATCCAGGTGATATCCATGCTGCTGGTATAGACTTCATGTTGAATAGCAAAATATTTATTAAAATATCAGTCATATGTTCCTCCCCAAGTCCATGGAGTCAGTTTGTGTGACTGGAATCTGGGATATGCATTTTAGTGAGATATTTATCTATACTAAAAATAATAAAGTTTTTATAATTTCATGGTTCTTAACTGTAATTGTGCATCAAAGCCACCCAGAAAGAGTTTTAAAGTAGTAATCCTAGATATTACTCCAGAACTACTGAATTGTCATTCCCTGTTATTTGTATTTTTAATATGCAGAATCATACATCTGACTCTGAGTATAACCAGGTTGTAAAGAATGATTATAAATATTTTAGAAGGAACAGGAGCCAGAGTCATCATGCTTGATATTAGAAGTTTCACCTGGAATATAGATTTAAAGCTTCCTTGGTAGCCCAGATGGTAAAGCGTCTACCTGCAACATAGGAGACCTGGGTTCAATCCCTGGGTTGGGAAGACCCCCTGGAGAAGGAAATGGCAACCGACTCCAATACTTTTTCCTGGAAAATCCCATGGACAGAGGAGCCTCATAGGCTACAGTCCATGGGGTTGCAAAGAGTCAGACACAACTGAGCAGCTTCACTGTAGATTAAAAAAATAAGACTAAAATTGAGCTGCATTAGAATTTAGGGGGAAAACATTACAAGGTTGAAATCTTCCACTGTTTTATACGACATAATTTCTATAACTTTAAGCCATTTTATTTCTAAATGTATATTTTTGGTTTGTGTATTGATAGTGTTTCTCAAACTAGGATCTATGGGCATAGTTTTGGGGTTGTGAATTATCCATAGTAATTTCTGATTATAATATTTTTGTTTTATAATTAGACTAATGGAAATACCCTGAATGATTTGAATAAACCATTTTATGCAAAAATGCTGTCATATAATTTAATATTTGAAGTCATAGTTTCATTTTATGGTTGTGTTGGTATCAAGTAGTATCATTTTAATTGTTTTGGGTTATGTATCATGTATTCATGCCAAATAATTATAAAATTATGTGATGGTATACTGTGGAACAGAATTCAAAGGTACTAAGTGGTAAAAGAGAAGCACAGAGTAAGTGTAGACTCACCAAATTGAAAACAACCTAGGTGGACAGAATCATATCCATATTGTGAGGTTTTTTAAGTTTTAAAAAAATTTCTCGCTCATGTAAATTAATGTCATTTGAATTCTAACTTTAGTTTTCTTCATATTTATTTTTATTTTTGTGTATATAAGAGCCATAAGTATGAGGAATTTATACCTTATTTTTATATATTGTTTAAGAAGTTATAATAGTAAGTCAGAAGTGAGGAGCTGCAAAAATTTTTTTAAAGATCTGTATATTATTCAATCTTGGGAAGTGTGTATTTTGTAACAAATATGTGAAATTAAAGAGTTCTTTTATCTTTAATGACCCAATCCACATACTGTATACTTTTCTACTATAGCTTTCCTTGATTTCTGGAAATTCCTCTGGAATTAATTTCATACTTGAATTAATTTCATAATTGAATGAATCCCTCCTTCCTTCGAACTCTGTATAGCAATTAACACATTTTACTTTTATTTTGCTTACTTGTCTACTTGTCTTATCTCTGTTGTTAGATGTTATTAATATATTTTTAAAGGAAAAAGAATAAGTATGTTGTAATCAAGACAGGACTTTCTATAAAGAATTATATAGTGAAGGCCACATACATGGATAAATGAAAGGAATACTGAGGATATTTTAAGTGATTTACTGTGAAAGAATGATAGTAAATATGGATATAGGAACAACATTATTTTTTCAAAGTCCAATAGGTGGTGGTGGTAGTAAATAAATTATCAATGAACAATAAGTTAAGTCCTGTAGGACTGTTGATTAGTCAGTTATAGAGTGGGTAGCCATTCCCTTCTCTAGGGTATCAAATACACAGCACAAGGATAATCATGTATTCTCCTTCACTTATGTCCATCATCTTAAGTAAATCACATACTTTTTCTTTGAGCAAAAATCAGTTTGAATTGGGCAGTGCCAATAGAAGTGATTAGGAGTGCTCACAGATAGCTAGGGGCAAGGTGTTTATAGATAAGACCTGAAAGCAAATCAAGGAATTATTGAATTGGCTATAGCTTAAGTAGCTGCTTTATTTAGGAAAGTGTAGTTGTCTCTTTGCAAGTGGTTGTCCTTAAATTTCAATTTCTTTCTTTTTTCCTTGAAGTTTTACCATGAAATGGATATACGGCACTGTCTTAAAGTATACACTGTAATGACTACTTACATACATCATGAAATTATTAATATAGTAAAGAGTGAACAATGATTCAGTATTTCTGTATATAATGATCACCACAATAATTTTAGTTATTAACTGTCACCATACAAAGATATTACATTACTGACTATATTTCCCATGCTCTACATTTCATCCCTATGACTCATTTATTTTGTAGCTAGAAGTTTGTACCTAACTTTCTTCGCCTGTTTCACTCATCTTCCCACTTCCCTCTTCCAGCAACGACCTGTTTGTTCTCTGTCTGTAACTGTTTTGTTATGTTCATTTGATTTGTTTTAAAGATACCACCTTTAAGTGAAATCATATAATAGGTGTATTTCTGCCTGACTTGCTTCATGTAACAAAAGATCCATCCATATTGTCACAAATAGCAAGATTTTATTCATTTTGTAGCTGAGTGATTTTCCATTATATATGTATTTATCACATCTCCTTTATCCATTCATGTATTGGTGGGCACTTACGTTGCTCCCATATCTTTGCTATTGTCAGTAATGCGGCAGTAAACATAGGGGTCTTTTCAAATTAGTGATTTTATTGGGTTCAGATTAATTCTGAAATTCTTTCTTACTTGTTTAACCACTACTCATCAGTTGGACATTGGACATAAGATGAAACACTTTTGTCATAAAGGGTCTAGTTTCTTATCAATCAGAATGAGGAATACAGTACTGTGGTTCAAGGAATATTTATAATTCTCTTTGGAACTGCTTCATGTATTTCATTGTTCTTGTATATAATGTAAAGTCTGTATTGGAATTTTGCCACTTGATTCAGGTCTCATTACTTAGACTTTTCTCCTTAACCATATAAATGACTATATCACTTTTAAGCTAGCTCCTTTTCTACCTAAAACTCCTGTATTTGTGTCTATTTTAATGGGATTAGCTTTTTTTTACTCTCTTTTTGTTCAGAAAGTTCAGTTCAGTCAATCAGTCATGTCCAACGCTTTGCAGTCCCATGGACTGCAACATGCCAGGTTTCCCTGTCCATCACCAACTCCCAGAGCTTGCTCAAATTCATGTCTGTCGAGTCAGTGATGCCATCCTCTGTCATCCCCTTCTCCTCCTACCTTCCATCTTTCCCAGCATCAGGGTCTTTTCAACTGAGTCAGTTCTTTGCATCAAGTGGCCAAAGTGTTGGAGTTTCAGCTTCAGCATCAGTCCTTCCAATGAATATTCAAGACTGATTTCCTTTAGGATGGACTGGTTAGATCTCTTGGGAGTCCCCTGGACTACCAAGAGTCTTCCCCAACACCACAGTTCAAAAGCGTCAATTCTTCAGCACTTAGCTTTCTTTATAGTCCAACTCTCATATCCATACACAACTACTAGAAAAACCATAGCTTTGACTAGATGGAACTTTGCCAGCAAAGTAATGTCTCTGCTTTTTAATATGCTGTCTAGGTTGATCATAGCATTTCTTCCAAGGAACAAGCATCTTTTAATTTCATGGCTGCAGTCACTACCATCTGCAGTGATTTTGGAGCTGAAAAAAATAAAGTCTGTCACTGTTTTCACTGTTACCCTATCTATTTGCTATGAAGTGATGAGACTGGATGCTGTGATCTTAGTTTTTTGAATGTTGAGTTATATGCTGGCTTTTTCACTCTCCTCTTTCACTTTCATCAAGAGGCTCTTTAGTTCCTCTTTGCTTTCTGCCATGAGAGTGGCATCATCTGCATATCTGAGGTTATTGATATTTCTCTCAGCTTGTGCTTCTTCCAGCCCAGCATTTCTCATGATGTACTTTACATGTAAGTAAAATAAGCAGCATGACAATATACAGCCTTGACGTACTCCTTTCCCAATTTAGAACCAGTCTGTTATTCCATGTCTGTTTCTAATTGTTGCTTCTTGACCTGCATACAGATTTCTCAGGAGGCAGGTAAGGTGGTCTGGTAATCCCATTTCTTGAAGAATTTTCCAGTTTGTTGTGACCTACACAGTCAAAGGCTTTGGCATAATCAATAAAACTGAAGTAGATGTTTTTCTGGTATTCTCTTGCTTTTTTGATGACTCAACAGATGTTGGCAATTTGACCTCTGGTTCTTCTGCCTTTTCTAAATCTAGCTTGAACATATGGAATTTCATGGTTCATGTAATGTTGAAGCCTGAGCATTGCTTTGCTAGCATGTGAGATGAGTGGAATTGTGTAGTAGTTTGAACATTCTTTAGCATTGCCTTTCTTGGGAATTGGAATGAAAACTGACCTTTTCCAGTCCTGTAGCCACTGCTGAATTTTCCAAATTTGCTGGCATATTGAGTGCAGCACTTTCACAGCATCATCTTTCAGGATTTGAAATAGCCCAACTGGAATTGCATCACCTCCACTATCTTTGTTGGTAATGATGCTTCCTAAGGCCCACTTGACTTTGCATTCCAGAATGTCTGGCTTTGGGTGAGTGATCACACCGNCCAAATTTGCTGGCATATTGAGTGCAGCACTTTCACAGCATCATCTTTCAGGATTTGAAATAGCCCAACTGGAATTGCATCATCTCCACTATCTTTGTTGGTAATGATGCTTCCTAAGGCCCACTTGACTTTGCATTCCAGAATGTCTGGCTTTGGGTGAGTGATCACACCATCATAGTTATCTGGATCACGAAGATTGTTTTTTACAGTTATTCTGTGTATTCTTGCCATCTCTTCTTAATGTCTTCTGCTTCTGTTAGGTCCATATAATTTCTGTCCTTTATTGTGCCCATCTTTGCATGAACTGTTCCCTTGCTAGCTCTAATTTTCTTGAAGAGATCTCTAGTCTTTCCCATTCTATCATTTTCCTCTATTTCTTTGCATTGGTCGCTGAAGAAGGCTTTCTTCTCTCTCCTTGCTATTCTTTGGATCTCTGCATTCAAGTGGGTTTATCTTTCCTTTTCTCCTTTGCCTTTAGCTTCTCTTCTTTTCACAGCTATTTGTAAGGCCTCCTCAGACAACTATTTTGCCTTTTGTGCATTTCGTTTTCTTGGGCATAGTCTTGATCATTGCCTCCTGTACAGTGCCCCTAACCTCCATCCATAGTTCTTCAGGCACTCTGTCTGTCAGATCTGATCCTTGAATCTGTCACTTCCACTGTATAATTGTAAGGGATTTGATTATTGATTATTCAGAAAGGGTGATCATAAATCCTTTTTAAAATGAGCTTCCTCTTTCTACATAGATTGAATTGGAAATTGATTGTCCATTGACTAGAAACATGACTATTATTTCCTGTAGAACTTTACTTGGCAACATCACTTCTGGACTTTAGGTTTAATCAAAATTGTCTAGTATCATATATGTTATATTTTAATTAGATTATCAATTAACTCAGTAAATGTGTGTGTAATAACAAGACTTCTAGTTTTTTAATTTAGTGTGCTAGGTGCCTTCAGCAGGATACTTTTGAATAAAGTTTGGGCTTCCCAGGTGACACAGTTGTAAAGAACCTGCTTGGCCAATGCAGGGAGATGCAAGACACAAGTGTTGGATCCCTAGGTCAGGAAGATCCCCTAGAGTAGGAAATGGCAACCCACTCCAGTATTCTTGCCTGGAAAATCCCATGGACAGAGGAGCCTGGCAGGCTATATTTAGCCCATGGGCTTGTGAAATGTTGGACATGACAGCATGCACACACACAAGGGTGTACAGAAAGTCAGTGAACCAGATTGAAAATATAAATTTGACATGCTGCATGTTCACTGTTACGTAAAGAGGTACAAGATGAAATCCTTCTTGGAATTTATCATTCACTTTCCTTTTTTTTTTTCATAGTGGTCTGTCTGCTTAACATCAGAATTCTGTTTTTCTCTTCTAACAGTTTGCCAGCTCCTTTTCTAAATAAATTCTAGGAAATATTATGGTTAACAAGTTCTGGCAAGAAGATAACTGTGAACTTAACCCTCATGTCTTTTTTAAAGTGGTTAAGGAGCATAAGTAGGCCAAACTAGAAAAAGTGATGATACTGTGAATAGAAGACTAATAAATCCCCAGATTTCATATATAGGCGTCATGGTTGCTCTGGCTGTGGAACAAGTTCCCATAATTGGTCAGAAAGCCCATTGTGAAGATAAAGGCAGAACAAAAAAATAAAGAAATAGTATAATGGATCTCTAACCTTACAAGTTTTCTTTATACTATTTAAATGCCAAACATCAGAAAAAAAGTAAATAATTTGTCACTTCATGTAGACAAAGCTACAGTCTCTCTGAGAACTCTGAAACTTATGTTTCATATATACCTAATTTTTATTTCAAGTGACATTATTATAAAAATCCAAACATAGCTTTGTAGAAATGCAGTAATTTTTCAACCAGACAGTAATGGATTTGATCCCCAGTTTTGCCACTTATTGGCTATCAGTCCTAGGCAAGTAGAAGTACAAATTCTTGACTTCAGTTTCCTCTTTGTAAAGAAAAGTTGTATATATGTCTTGAAGTGCTATTTTCAGAGTTAGAAATAATATATATCAGTGTCCATATCAGACACTTATTTAATAGTGGTTGCTTTATCATTATTATTTTTAATGACATAATCTTGTCATTTACCATATAAACTCTGCTGATAATTAAGTGCTACTGAGTATATAGTAAATTTTATTGTTTATATAGCTATCACTGTAAAAAGTATAAAGAAAATTTAATGCTGACCAGATATAAAATTTAGATATTTTAATTGTAATTTTCTTTCTTTCAGAATTACTTACTGTCATCTACCTTTCCAGAGTAAATGGCTCTATGTTGGAACAGAAAGAGGAAATACACATATTGTAAATATTGAATCTTTCATTCTTTCTGGATATGTTATCATGTGGAACAAGGCAATTGAACTGTAAGTTTGAACTTGAATACCACTATATTTGTATTAAATATTTTTAGAGTTATATAATACATATATATATCAAATTCTAGAGTTATTTGAAGCATCAGTAGCTAATTGATGATGAATTTGAATGAAAAGTTCATCTAAAATAATTGAAAACTATAAAGTCTTTTAAAAATAGATATTGTAGTATTAACAGATGCTAATTTTAGCCTTTACCAATATTATAAATAATTAAGGGCTACTATGTATGCAAGCTTTGTGATAAAATAGTAAGGCTTATTCTAAAAGGTATACGTGAAAATCATGTCATTTCTCTATAGTCAGTATAGCCACTTCCAGTGGGAATGGCAAGAGGATTGTTATCACATATAGTTTAATTTTAAAATAATCATGGTCAATTCACATGTTTTTAAATACTGATAGATAATTCTTTTGGAGAAGGCAATGGCACCCCACTCCAGTACTCCTGCCTGGAAAATCCGATGGACGGAGGAGTCTGGTAGGCTGAGTCGGACACAACTGAGCGACTTCACTTTCACTTTTCACTTTCATGCATTGGAGAAGGAAATGGCAACCCACTCCAGTGTTCTTGCCTGGATGGGGGAGCTTGCTTCCCAGGGATTGGGGAGCTTGGTGGAATGCCGTCTATGGGATTGCACAGAGTCGGACACGACTGATACGACTTAGCAGCAGCAGCTTGTTCTTTACTTGCCCCAGTAACATATTTTTCTGGGTTCTAAAAAGAATCAGTTCATCAATATCTTTCACATTGTGATGTATACAGCTTTTTGGATATGTGGCTGATGGCTATTACCATTTTCACTTTGGCATTGATATTTATGTTTCTGCACATGTAAAGTGTGAAATCCCTCCAATGTGGAACTTTATGGAATTTCAAGCCATCTTTTGTAGTATATATACAAACAATTCTCCTTGTCAGTGTGTTAATTGGGAAAATTGTTTTTCTTTAATAAATGTTTGTTTATGCTCTGTACCTACCAGGTCCTTAATAAGGTACATTTGACTTGAGGTTGACTCATTCTCTCTCTCACATATACATATTCTAAGTTATATAATTGTTTTTCTCTAAAACTCTGATTAAAACAGCCTATTTTCATGAAATTTGACTTTGGTTTTCATAATAAATCTACTATTCCCTATTCCCAATATTTCAGTGTACATGTATATTGCTTGATAGGAAGGGGATATTAATAGTTATATTCTTATTACAATTATCCATTTGTTTTGTGTCCTAATGAGTCTTTTTTAAAATTAGTGGTAACTTCCTCATTAGAATAAAAATAGCTTCAGGGCAGAATTCTTTGTTTGTTGCTCTTTTTTTTTTTCCATGTTTGTCTTATTTTGGTGATTTCCACAGAGTGGCTACTAAATAACTAATGATGTTAGTGAAAATTAGTATGATAAATAAATACACAGTGCTGTTGACTTAAAGCTTTCATTTATAATTATGATTGGTATGAGCTTTTTTGTTCATATATATTTTAATATTCTATGTATATTTTTAAAAACATCTGTCCTATAGACAGTTATGTGTCTCTCAAAAAGTATTTTTTCAGCTATTTGGGAAAGGCTTTTCCCCCTATAATCTTAAATCTATAAAAGCATTACATAAGGCTGAGCTTGATATTTGTTTTCATAATGTTCTGGGATACTGACAGACACAAGTAAACCTGAGAGATAGAGATTTTATACAAATTTGCTATTAGTTACAAATAGTAATAGATTTGTGTTCAGTTCAATGCTTCTAAAGTAATTAAGTGTGTTTTTGTAAACAGATCAAATATTTCACCATTCTTACAGTGTTATTTCTATATTCATTTACCTAACAAATCCTTTTCGTCATTCAGATTAATATTACCTGAACTGTGACTTATACCCTATGTGTATTTACATAGTCTATATACTTTATATTTTCTGAACTAATGATTTTAACATGTATATTATAAAAGAGGATAAAGCTAGGAGAAGTTAAAGAAATAAAATAGAAAGGCATTTTTATTTTTCATAATATCTTATACATGTGATTCTGAATAGAATCTCCCATTTATATAAATAAAATGTTTTATGGAGTTGTATGTACCTCTGAAAATAACCTTGAAATATCCTCAATAAATTATTAGTAGCCACCTTATCTCCTGACTATTTATTGCTTTATTTAGACCAGATTTCCAGAAGTGTGTTCCATGGTAATATAGTCCCACTGAGATAGATATAATTTTAAATCCCAACTTCCAACTTCCTAGAACAGTCAGTCTTTTAATTGCTTTCTCTCTGAGATACATTAGGATATGCAAACCACTTAGTAATATGTTAAGAGTTTGTGACAGTAATAAAATGTGCGTTTAATAAAGAAGAGTCATTTTATAACTAGAACTTTACACAGATTTTAACAGGACATTTTAAGTGTGAGAAATGCAGAATTATCTTTAAGATGTGATATTATTTCTATTTTAAGTTCTTGAAATACTTTTCATTCAGTGTTTGTCTTTTTAGCTTGTGTTTTTAGTGAAGTCTCCCAGTTGTAATTGTAGATAGTTCTCATAATTTTAAATTTTTCGTGTTCTCATAGTGTATATGTTAGTTATTTGGAAACTGGAGGCCATTTTTGTGCTGTCTGTAGAAACAATTGTCTATAGAAAATAGTCTTTATAATAATGTCTTTATAAAATAGTAGTATAACAAAATGGCATTAAAAAATTTAATTGGAAAATATATTCCAGGTTATAGCACAGAGATAGGTGTTTCTGCAGAGCAGTCCCCACTTAAAAAAGGAGGGGGAACCTATTTTTTCTACATGTAATTAAACATTTGAGCATGAAGTTTAGAACTAAATAATAAATATAAAGCTTACTGTCTTCAAATATATTTTCTGAGCACTATGATACGCTAGCTCCTGGAAACCAGTATAAACTAGAAAGAGATAATTTCTCTCTTCTTGGAGATTCCACAGTAATAAAGGTGAGATTAAGTAAAAAGGCAGTTACACTATATTGGAAATATCATGTTGCAAGTTTTGTAAGAAGGACGCCTGATACAGATGTGAGGTCTCAGTGAAGTATCTGTGAAGGAAGTTACATCCATGAGATCTGAAGGATGAGTCTCAGTTAGATGAGTGGAGAATCAATTGGGGGAGAAGGTTTCCAATGGAGGAAACAGAAATGTTAATGGATAGAGTGTAAGAGAGGTTTTGTTCCATGCACAGAAATTTTAAGGAGTTTAATTACTTGGGAATGGCTAGGAGAAAGGATGGCAAGAGATAAAGCTGAGAAGATAGTAAAGATACATAGTATGATCTTATAAGCCAATTTGAGCGTTTCAACTTTATCCAAGGTCACGAACTAGGTTTTGAAGGGTTTTAAGAGAAAAATGCACTTGACCAAACTTGCACTTAAAAAGTCTACTCTGAATGCAGGTATGGAGAAATCATTGAAAAGAGAAAAGACTGTATTCTTGGCAAAAATTATGGAGGATTTAGGAGTGAAGATAAGCTGACACATTAAAGAAATAGTTAGAAGACAGAAGAGGCAATACTTGGGTCTTGTGGGAAGATGTAAGAATAATAGAGAATTGAGTGAGTATTTGGTTTGAGTGACTATGTAGACAAAGGTGTCATTTAGTGAAAGAAAGCAGGAGATTAAGTAGGTTGGGAGTAAAATAATGAGCTAAATTTTAGGTAGGTTGAGTTGTGTGTATCTTTAAGTTATTCAAATGGAATTGGTATGGGAGAATGGAAGGATGTGGGATATATGGAATATATCAGAATATTCTATATATATTTGAACCTATTGACATCAGAATTTACATAGACATTGGAACTATGAGAATATATGAGATTGTACATGGAGAATGTATATAAATGAGGTAGCAAACTTGTAGACAATGAATCAGTTTTGACTCATGGGTATGTTTTGTTTGTCCATCAGAGTATTTAAGTATATTCTGAATTATTAGTTTCCAGTATTTAAAAACTGGTAGAATAGAGATGAAAAATTGAATTTCCAGCTTTTCATGAAAACAATTCCTAATGAAACAATCCCAGTCCAGTATTCTTGCATGGCAGTCTGTAATCAACTGAAACTAACAGCTTTCCTTTTGTAGGTGGGTAACGTGTTATCATTCACATATGGGCTTCCCTGGTGGCTCAGGAGGTTAAGAATGCAGGAGACTCAGGTTCGATCCCTGGGTCGGGAAGATCCCCTGGAGAAGGGCATGACAACCCATTCCAGTGTTCTTGAGTGGAGAATCCCATGGACGGAGGATCCTGGTGGGCTACAGTCTGTGGGACCTCAAAGAGTTGGACATGACTGAATGACTAACAGATTCACATTCAATGTGCTATCCAGTTTGGCACATTCCTTATTCAGCCTATTGAACTCATTTGCAGTACCTACTTGGCTCCCATGGTCTCTTGAATTCATGATCATATATAATATGGGAATATATTTCAATCTAGAACAGAATACAAAGAAATACCAGTATTTAAGATATGGGAAGAGAAAGTCCACAAAAGAAACTATGAAGAAGCCATTGTGATGAATGGGAGGAAGAGCAATAAATAGGGATTTTAGAATTTAGACAGTCATTGTTTAGATGACTGTCCCATGAATTTAAGTTCATTGATAATTCTATCTAAAGCAATTTCTATGAGATTTACAGAATCCATAGGACACAATTGCTTTTCAAAGTAGTTTCTAATGGCCATAATTTTTGCAAAGAATGCTTGGTAGTTTTTGAAAATTCAATGTTGGTGAAAAAAGTCATAAAAAAATACATCAAAATATTAATAGGCATGTATAGAAATGAGAGTTTTCCTTTTAACTTCCATTGTTGTCTAACTTTCAGGGTTCTTTTATTTTTTACAATTAAAAATTTTTTTCTTCTATAGCCTGAAAAAGTTATTACAAATAACTTTAAATCTAGATTTTTTTCTAAACTTAAACATTTTGTAGAATCTGATAAGTTAGTCTTGCATATGGTCTAACTTGCATATGGTCAGATTTGCATTGCTGATTTGCATATCATGTCTCTAAGAAGTTCTGTAAAAGAAAAAAAAATTTAACTTTAATTCAGACTTTCCCAAACTTTTTAAATGTGAAACACCTTATATATTCATTAGTTTATCATGGAGTATACCTTGGTACTTGTTGTTCCAATCAAACACAAGAGACATAGAATTTTGGTTTATTGGATATTATTAGTTACCAAAAGATAATTAAAGGACATTGTCTTTTATCAGAGCCCTTTATACTGTAATAAAGCAGTGCATTTATATGTGAATGATATATTACATATAAATATAGGAGAACTGCAAAAAACTATATAAACTTTTCATGAAGCCTTTTCTTCCTGAACATATTCTAGAATGCAAATGGTAATTTTATTATAGAATTATTCCAATGATTTACAACAAACTTAATATATAATATTTATTGAGTACTATGTTTTGGTATTACGTTAAGTGCTCTATGTGTATTCTAATCCTCACTATTATTCAGTAGGTTCACTGCTGTCATCTCCATTTTTAAATGAAAAAGTTTAGGACAAAACCACTGATAAGATATGTAATAAATATGTATTTATTAATAATTATTTGAGTTACTCTAGGGAGTTATATCTGGGGAACCCGGAGTTACATAATTTGTCACTTTTGTCTGACTCCAAAGAATTTCTAAAATTTAAATTTTCTTGTATTATGCAGAATATTTGATGGTTTTCACGTGTGCCTAAGAAATAAATTATAACTATGTCAAGTATACTTATAATAGGATTAATCTGGCACAATTAGATCATTGAAGACAGGATATGGAAACATGAGCAATAATCTATGTCATATCAGTTCATGTCATATTTAATCGTGATATAATCATACTCAACGGTGGTATCTGTTAAGGTAGGAAACATAAACATGCCAAATATTGGAACAGGATAAATTTAAAGTCAGATTAGCAGAACAAAGATCCTTTTAACAATATGCTCTTAGGCTGTTATTGATTATCCAAGTTAACCAGATAAGTGAGACATAACCAGTGAAGTTCTGGTTATGTCCAGCTCTTTGCAACCCCATGGGCCATAGCCCACCAGGCTCCTGTGTCTCTGGGATTCTCCAGGCAAGAATACTGGATTGGGTTGCCATCCCTCCCCTAGAGGATCTTCCTGACCTTGGGATCGAACCCGGGTCTCTTATGTCTCCTGTACTGGCAGGTGGGTTCTTTACTACTTACTAGTGGCAGAATTTTGAGAAAGGCATATAATATGTTGAACAATTTTAATTATCAAGTATTTTATGCTTAAAGTTAAACATATTATCAGTATAGTTAATCATTGGCCCATGATATTCAGTAATGGTAATGATAAACAGAAATATTAAATAATCATAAATTAGCCAATCTTAATTTTATAAATAGATAATAATATAGAAAATGTTCTCAGATTGCAGAAATAATCTTTTAATTGGTTTCCCCAATTTCTCAGTTTTTTGTAAGATATGTATCACTGGCAAGAGTCTATTTGTAGATCAAAGGAGCCCCTGTACTACCCTATAGAAGCAAAATCAGAAATTTCTTGTCAAAGGAAATTTTAAATTTGATATGTACTTTGCAGTTTAGTTGAAACAAGTTTACAGCATCACCCTTGTGGTCATATAAGTCCTTTTGTCTGTATAAGTACAACTTTATTCTTAAATTTTCAGAGAAGCAGATCTAGCAACACAGAGATAACCATATAAGATAATGAAGAATGTCATTGTTATGTGGATCAATGTTCTTAAACCAGATTTTTAAAAATAGTCGTACTTTAATAGAGTTAGTAGGGAAAAGAAAAATAGTCTTAAAGACAAACCACCAAGAGCTCAAATTAGTTTATGCTAAGCTCCAGAATATTGGGAGTATATTTCACTGTAATCTTAATTCCTTTGTTTCAGTCTCTAATGGTAAAGTATTTTAATGTTTTTTTAAAGTGACTCTCTTGAATTGATTTAACAGACTCTCTTGAATTGATTTAACAGATCCACAAAGACTCATCCAGGTCCAGTTGTGCATTTAAGTGATAGTCCAAGAGATGAAGGGAAAGTGAGTATTACAGTACCATTATTCTTGAATTTATTTTTCTTATTCTTGAATAAAGGTGTTTATTACTATTGTTTTATATGTAACATCTAGTACAGTGCATTAAGTATATTCTAAAATTAAAACATGTTGAATGAATGAATGAGCAAATGAATGAATGTATTATTTACACTAAGAATGGTTCCAAGTTGAATCATTAGTTTCACCTAGAGTTAAGTTGATATTTAACTATAAAATTTTGAGAAAGGCATATAACACAAGTGCTGTGTTGTGCTAAGTCACTTCAGTCACATCCAACTCTTTGCAACCCCATGGGCCATAGCCCACCAGGCTCCTGTGTCTCTGGGATTCTCCAGGCAAGAATACTGGAGTGGGTTGCCATCCCTCCCCAAAAGGATCTTCCTGACCTTGGGATCAAACCCAGGTCTCTTATGTCTCCTGTACTGGCAGGTGGGTTCTTTACTACTTACTAGTGGCAGAATTTTGAGAAAGGTATATAATATGTTGAACAATTTTAATTATCAAGTATTTTATGCTTAAAGTTAAAAATATTATCAATATAATTAATTGTTGGCCCATGATATTCAATAATGGTAATGATAAACAGCAATATTAAATAATCATAAATTAGCCAATCTTAATTTTATAGATAATATAGAAAATTTTCTCAGATTGCAGAAATAATCTTTAATAATTTACATTATTTATAATTTTCCTTTAATGATTTGACCCTTGGGTTAGGAAGATCCACTGGTGGGAAGACATGGCAACACAACAGTATTCTTGCCTGGACAGAGAAGCCTGGCAGGCTACAGACCATAGGGTTGTAAAGATTCAAACAAAACAGGACTGAGCAACTGAGCATGTATACTTTAATGATGAGAAACAAAGTTGATAAAAGCTCTAAAGTGTCACTTTCATTATCAATATTGTTTCTTCAAGTGTATGTGCTTTTTCTAAGTACTATATAAAACACACAAATTATATAGATTTGGTTCTTTATTTTTAAATAATAGAAACTGGATTAGCCTAATCAATACTGAGCCTGAAAGACAAGTCCCCTGATAGTAAGAGAAAGTACATTGAATTTCTTCAAATTGATTTATAAATAGTGTAATTCCAATCAAGTGTCATTCAGATTTACTTTTTAAATGGAAATTCAGTTAATTTACTTTATTATATTAGTTTCATGTATAAAATATAATGATTAAATATGTTTACAGATTATATTCCACTAAAATTTATTAAAAGACAGTGGCTCTAATTCCCTATGCTATACAATATATCCCTTGTTGCTTATCTATTTTATAGATAATAGTTTTTATCTCTTAATCCTGTACTCCTAATTTACCCCTCCTCCTTCCATCTCCATTCTGGTAATCACTAGTTTATTTTTTGTTTCTGTGAGTCTATTTCTGTTTTGCTGTGCATACTTATTTGTATTATTTTTAGATTGCAAATGTAAGTGACATATAGCATTTGTGTTTGAATAACTTTACTAAGCATAATGTTCTCTAAGTCCATCCGTGTTGCTACAGTTGGTAGAGTTCTGTTTATTTCTATGCTCAATTATATTTCATTGTGTGTGTATATATATATGTGTGTGTGTGTGTATATATAACTGCCAAATTCTTTTTATGTGTTCATCTATTCGTGGACATTTGGGTTGCTTCCATATCTTGGCTATCATAAATGGTGGCGGTTTAGTAACTAAGTTGTGTCCGACTCTTGCGACCCCATGGAGTGTAGTCTGCCAGGCTCAAGACTCTCCAGGCAAGAATACTGGAGTGGGTTGCCATGTCCTTCTCCAGGGGATCCTCCTGACCCAGGAATCGAACCCAGGTCTCCTGTACTGCTTGGATTGCTTCCATATCTTGGCTATCATAAATAGCACTGTTCTAAATATTGGGGAGCATGTATTCTTTGAATTATGTGTTCATTTTCTTAATATATATACCCAGGAGTAGAATTGCTGGGTCATATGGTAGTTCTGTTTTTAGTTTCTTGAGAAACTTTCATGCTTCTTTCCATAGTGGCAGGACCAATGTACATTCTGACCAACATGTACAAGTGTTCCCTTTTCTCCACATCCCCTCCAATATTTGTTATTTATGAACTTTTTGATGACAGTCCTTCTGACAGGTACGAGGTGATATCTCATTGTGGTTTTGATTTGCATTTCTCTAGTAATTAGCAGCGTTAAAAAAAAAAAAAGTAAATAGCAGTGTTAAGCATCTTTTCATGTCCCTGTTTGGTGTCTGTATGTCTTCTTTGGAAAAAAGGTCTATTTAGATGTTTTACCTATTTTTTAGTTGGGTTGTTTTTTTTTTTTAAATATTGAGTTGTATGAGCTGTTTATGTATTTTGAGTATCAATTTCTTAGTCATATCATTTGCAAATATTTTCTCCCATTTTGTTGGTTTTCTGCTTATTTTGTCAATAGTTTCCTTTGCTTTGTGAAAGCTTTTAAGTTTAATTTGGCCCCATTTGTTTATTTTTGCTTTGTTTCTTTTGCCTTAGGATACAGCTTTTAAAAAAATAAATATTGCTACAATTTATGTCAAATGTTTTTACTTTTTTTTTTCTAGGAGTTTTATAGTTTCAGGACTTATATTATATCTTAATCCATTTAGAGTTTATTTTTGTATATGGTATGAGGAAATCTTCTATTCTCACTGTTTTACATGTAGCTCTCCAGTTTTCCCAGAACCACTTATTGAAGACTCTGCCTTTTCTCCATTTTATATTTTTGCCTCTTTTGCTGTATATCAATTGACCGTAGATGCAAGGGTTTATTTCTGGAATCTCTGTTCTGTTTTATTGTTGTATATGTCTTGTTTTGTGCCTGTACCATGCTTTTTTCATTATTGTAGCCTTGTAGTATAGACTGAAGTCTGGGAGCATGTTACCTCCAGCTTTGTTTTTTCCTTTCAAGATTGTTTTGGCAATTTAGCATCTTTTGTGATTCCATATGAATTTTAGGATATTTGTTCTACTTCTATAAAAAAAATCTCATAAGTATTTTGATAGAAACTGCATTAAATCTGTAGATTGATTTGAGTGTATAGACATTTTAACAAAATTATTTCTTCCAGTTCAAGAGCTCAGGATGTCTTTTCATTTCTTTGTATCATTTTCTGTTTGTTTCTTCAGTGTTTTATAGTTTTTAATGTGTAGATATTTTATCTTCTTGGTTGTTTATTTCCAGGTATTTTATTCTTTTTGGTGGGATTTTAAATGGCATTGTCTTTTACTCTCTGATAGTTCATTGTTATTGTACAGAAAAGCAACAGATTTCTATATATTAATCTTGTAACCTACAACTTTTCTAAATTCATTTATTCTAATAGTTTTGGGGTGGAGACTCTAGGATTTTCTATACAAAATATCATGTCATCTGCCAATAGAGTTAATTCCTTGCTTTCAACTTGAATTCCTTTTAATTATTTTTCTTGCCTGATTCCTGTGACTAGGAATTCTAATATTATGTTAAATAGAAGTGGCAAGAGTGGATATCCTTGACTTCTTCCTGAATTTATATGAAAGTCTTTCAACTTTTCACTGTTGAGTATGATATTACTTGTGAGTTAGTCATTATGTTGAGGATTGATCAAAAGCTAGGCCACAAAACATGTCTCAACAAATTTAAGAGAATGGAAATTATACCAAACATTTTTTCCCAACCAGAACAGTATAAAACTAGAAATCAATTACAGAGAGAAAAATGGGAAAAGATCACACATGTGGAGACTTAACAAAATGCTACAAAAAAACTGATGAGACAATGAGAAAATCCAAAAATGCCTTGAAAATGGAAAAACAACACTCTAGAATCGATGGAATCCATCAAAGAGTTCTTAGAGGAAAGTTTATAGTAATGCAAGCTAAACACAAAAAAACCCTCAAACCATCTAACCTACCACCTAAAGAAATTTAAAAAGAAACAAAGCCCAAAGTTAGAAGGAAGGAAATAATAAAGGTAAGAGAAGAAATACATAAAATAGAGATTGAAACACCAATAGAAAATATCAGCAAAACCAAGAGCTGATTTTTTTGTAAAGATAAACAAAATTGATAATCCTTTAGCCAAACTCACCAAGAAAAAAAGAGAGACGACTCAAACAAAATAAAAAGTTAGAGAGGAGAAATAACAGCTGATACCACAGAGATACAAAAATATATCATAAGAGAATACTATATACAAAATAATAAGATAATAATACAATAGTTATATGCCAACAAATTGGACACCCTAGATAAAGTGGACATATTTCTAAAAACATACAACCTACTAGACTGAATCAAGAGAAAACATAATTTAAATAGACCAATCACTAGGAATGGACCTGAATTTGTAACTAAAAAAAAAAACTCCCAGCACAAGAACGTCTAGAATTGGATGGTTTCACAGAAGAATTCTGACAAACATATAAAGAAGGAATTATAGTTATCATTCCCAAACTATTCCCAAAAAAAATTTTGAAGATGACAGCACACTCCAAATATCATTCTATTAGTCTGGTGCTCCCCTGATACCAAAACCAGACAAATAAATTACAAAAAACGAAAATTACAGGTCAATATCTTTGATGAATATAGATATAAAAATTCTCAGCAAAGCTTTAGAAAACAGAATCCAAAAATATGTTAAAAAGATCATACACTATGATCAAGTAAGATTTTTTCCAGGAGTCCAAGGATAGTTCGACATTGTAAATCAATCAGTGTGATACACAACAGTAACAAATGGAAGAATAAACAATCATACTCAATTTAATAGACACAGAAAAAGAATTTGACAAAATTCAACATCCTTTGATGATACAAGCCCTTAGTAAAGTAGGTATGGAGAATTTACTTATTTTTTAAAAAATTTACAAGCTGATTTTAAAATTCATAAGAAAAACAAAATGTTTAAGAATAGCCAAAATGTTTTTTTTTTTTTAATGAATAACATTGTGATATTGGTACAGGGTAATACAAGAAAACCAATGGATCTAAGAGATATTCCAGAAATGATTCAGATATTTGGGAGAATTTTGTATATCTTAGAGAATATATTTCATGGTACGATAAACTATTAAATAACTGGCTTTCGTCAGTTAGTATCCAGTTTGAAAAAAATTTTAAGACCTCTACCCTTTACCACTCACAGAAATAAATTCCAGATAGAGAAAACACTTAGTGTTCAAATGGCAACTCAGAGTTTTAGCAGAAACAACAACAAAGTTATTACTGTGGAGTAGGGACATCTTTAGGCAAGTTTTAAGGAATATACCATAACAAGACAATCATGATAGAGACAGGCAACAAAGTGGGAAACAATGATTGTTAGGTACATAGCAGGAAATTAATGAATATGAAAAATATTTAATGATCTTTTGCTAAACCTTCATCTTTCATAATAGGAAGTTACTAGACAATGTCTAAATAATGAATCAAGAAATTGCAATATAAACATAAAGATGAATCTAAGTCTGCTAGAAAAGATGATTTTAAGAGTTAAAGCTGTGGTTGCCTCTTACCTCTATAAAGATCAGGGTTTGGCAGTGAGGAGGAACCAGCTTCATTAGTAATCAATAGGGATGTGCAGTATAACCCTTTTTCCCATTAGGCTGGCAAAATATTAAAAATTAAGAATATTAATAATATCAAGTAATGGAACAAGAATTGAAGAATGAACATCTAGACATAACCATCATGATTATACATACCAGTATGGGCAATTTGTTGTCAACATTTAAAATATGTTGATAGAAAATCCATTTCAGATATTTATCCTATTTATAGGACCAATGGGCAAAATACTAAAAATAGCCTGAAGGTCTATTAATAGAAAATTGAATAAATGAATGATACTATATACATACTGTGGAATGCTATTCTGATAAGGAAGATCCTTCAAGCCATGTTTTTTAAAGAAAAGATGTAGAACAGTAAGGTTAGTATAAAATCACTTGAATAATGAATTTATGTTTTTACTTACATATTTAAATATTCAAGGGAAAAAGCCCAAAAGAAGATGTACAAATCTGGGAAGGATACTGGTGATGAGTACTGAGGAAAATGGTCAAAGATACTCATATTTTACTTGTGTTGTTCAAATTTTTATGAAAAACTATAATGTGTGTTAATTGGGTAATTAGAAATTAAAAAGAATGTAAAATAAATTAGTATTAGAGGCAGAAGGTTTGTATTATGATCCACTGCTTATTAGCATATAACCTTGAATAAATCCCTTGACTTCCTGTAGTTTAGTTTTTCCATCAATAGCCTTTGTCACATACAAATTCTTGATTTGAATGTATTCAGTCTTATCAGTCTTTTCATTTGACTCCTGCATTTTGTTTTTTACCTACTAGATATTTCCCTTCCTAAGGGAAAATGCAGTTTTATTTTTTTCTATCAGTTTTAAGGCTTTCTGTTTCACAATTTGATTTTAATCTATATGTAATTTATTTTATGGTGGTTTGATATAAGGATATGCTTTCATTTTTATATACAAATTATTTATTGAATAGTCAATTCAGTTTACACTGATTTATAAGGACATCTTACTTATATATCAAGTTCTTACTTTTGAGTGGGTCTTTGGGCTTTTTTCTCTGTTGTGTTGATACATTTATCTATTATTCTACTGATAGCACACTTGATTAGTTATAATATCTTTACTAAATATCTTGATATTTGGTAGCCCCTCTCCATTCTCATTTTCTCATCTTGTTCTATGACCATTTATTCTACTATATGAGTTTTAGGATTAGCTTATGAAACTTAATGTAAATCCTTGTTGGGACTCTGAAACATGGACATATTGATGAATTTAGAGAGTATGTACATCATTAAGACATGAGGGTTTTATGTTTTCATCTTATAAACATGATATATTTTGGCTTTCTTTTATGTCTTTCTGTATAGCTTTACAACTATTTCACAGAAAAGTCACACATATCTTTTGTTAGCTTAATTTTAAGTCCCTTACAGACTTTATTGCTCCTATGAATTAATTTTCTTAAAATCTGTTTCATAGTTAATTGTTAGTGTATATGTGTCAATCACTCAGTTGTATCTGACTCTTTGCAACCCCATAGACTGTAGCCCACCAAGCTCCTTTGTCCATGGAATTCTCCAGGCAAGAATATTGGAGTGGGTAGCCATTCCCTTCTCCAGGGGATCTTCCCAGCCCAGAGATCAAACCCAGGTCTCCTGCATTTGCAGGCAGATTTACTCTCTGAGCCACCAGGGAAGCCCATATAAAATACTATTCATTTTTGTTATTTTGTATCCAACTACATCACTGAATGTTTGCTTTCAGTAACTGTCTTTAAATTATTTGAAATATTCTGTGCATAAAAACATAGCAATTATAGACAAATTTTATTTCTTTCATATGTATTTTGGTGAAAATTAATCAATAGTCAATTATTGAAAGAAATGAAAAATTATATTCAAGTCAAATTGAAGAATATAGCCTCGGGGGGTGGTCCTAAGATGGCAGACAAATAGGATGGGGAGACCACTTTCTCCTCCACAAATTCATCAAAAGAACATTTGAACGCTGACCAAATTCCACAAAACAACTTCTGAATGCTGGCAGAGGACCTCAGGCACCCAGAAAGGCAGCCCATTGTCTTCAAAAGGAGATGGAGAAGTCCTGAAGCTACTGTAAGAATAAGACTGAAAACCAGAGGCAGGAGGCTTAAGTCCAAATTCTGAGAACACCAGAGAATTCCTCACGCCAGGGAACATTAATTGATAGGAGCTCATCAAAAGCCTCCATACCTACACTGAAACCAAACACCACCCAAGGGCTAACAAGTTCCAGAGCAAGACATATCACGGGAATTCTCCAGCAACACAGGAACATATCCCTGAGCTTCAATATACAGGCTGCCCAAAGTCACAACAAACCCATTGACATCTCAAAACTCACTACTGGACACTTCACTGCACTCTGGAGAGAAGAAATCCATCTCTACCCACCAGAACACCAATACAAGCCTCCCTAACCAGGAAACCTTGACAAGCCACCTGTCCAACCCCACCCACAGTGAGGAACCACCACAATAAAGAGGAACCACAAACTGCCAGAATACAGAAAGGCCACCCCAAACACAGCAATATAAACAAGATGAAAAGGCAGAGAAATACCCACCAAGTAAAGGAAGAGGATAAATGCCCACCAAACCAAACAAAAGAAGAAGAGACAGAGAATCTACCTGATAAAAAATTCCAAATAACAGTAGTGAAAATGATCCAAAATCTTGAAGACAAAACAAAGTTTCAGATAAATAGCTTGGAGACAAGGATTGAGAAGATGAAAGAAATGTTTAACAAGGACCTAGAAGAAATAAAAAAAAGAGTCAATATATAATGAATAATGCAATAATTGAGATCAAAAACACTCTGGAGGGAACCAACAGTAGAATAACCAGAGGCAGAAAATAGGATAAGTGAGGGAGAAGGTAGAATGGTAGAAATAAATGCAGCAGAGAGGAAAAAATAAAAAAGAATTAAAAGAAATGAGGACAACCTCAGAGACCTCTGGGACAATGTTAAACACCCTAACATTTGAATCATAGGAGTCCCAGAAGAAGACAGACAGACCATGAAAAAATACTTGAGGAGATAATAGTTGAAAATTCCCCTAAAATGGGGAAAGAAATAGTTACCCAAGTCCAAGAAACCCAGAGAGTCCCAGACAGGATAAACCCAAGGCAAAACTCCCCAAGACACATATTAATCAAATTAACAAACATCAAACACAAAGAACAAATATTAAAAGCAGAAAGGGAAAAACAAATAACACACAAAGGGGATTCCCATAAGGATAATAGCTGATCTTTCAATAGAAACTCTTCAGGCCAGGAGGGAATAGCAGGACATATTTAAAGTGAAGAAAGTGAAAAACCTACAACCCAGATTACTGTACCCAGCAAGGATCTCATTCAGATACGAAGGAGAAATCAAAAGCTTTACAGACAAGCAAAAAAAGCTGAGAGAATTCACCACCACCAAACCAGCTCTCCAACAGATGCTAAAGGATCTTCTCTAGACAGGAAACACAGAAAGGGTGTATAAACTCGAACCCAAAACAACAAAGTAAATGGCAACGGGATGATACTTATCAATAATTACCTTAAAAGTAAATGGGTTGAATGCACCAATCAAAAGACAAAGACTGGCTGAATGGATACAAAAACAAGATCCCTATATATGTTGTCTACAGGAGACCCACCTTTAAACAAGGGACACATACAGACTGAAAGTGAAGGGCTGGAAAAAGATATTCCACACAAATAGAGACCAAGAGAAAGCAAGAGTAGCAATACTCATATCAGATAAAATAGACTTTAAAATAAAGGCTGTGAAAAGAGACAAAGAAGGACACTACATAATGGTCAAAGGATCAATCCAAGAAGAAGATATAACAATTATAAATATATATGCACCCAACCTAGGAGCACCACAATATATAAGACAATTGCTAACAAGTATGAAAGGGGAAAAACAGTAACATAATAATAGTGGGAGACTTTAATACCCCACTCACACTTATGGATAGATCAAGTAAACAGAAATTAACAAGGAAACAAACTATAAATGATACAATACCAGTTAGACCTAATTTATATCTATAGGACATTTCACCCCAAAACAATGAATTTTACCTTTTTCTCAAGTACACATGGAACCTTCTCCAGGATAGATCACATCCTGGGCCATAAATCTAGCCTTAGTAAATTCAAAAAAATTGAAATCATTCCAAGCATCTTTTCTGACCACAATGCAGTAAGATTGGATGTCAATTACAGGAGAAAAACTATTAAAAATTCCAACATGTGGAGGCTGAACAACACACTGCTGAATAACCAACAAATCACAGAATAAATCAAAAAAGAAATCAAAATATGCATAGAAATGAATGAAAATGAAAACACAGCAACCCAAAACCTATGGGACACTGTAAAAGAAGTGCTAAGGGGAAGGTTCATAGCAATACAGGCTTACCTCAAGAAATAAGAAAAAAGTCAAATAACCTAACTCTACACCTAAAGCAATAAGGAGTTCATAATCTGAGCCACAGTCAGCTCCCAGTCTTGTTTTTGTTGACTGTATAGAGCTTCTCCATCTTTGGCTGCAGAGAATATAATCAATCTGATTTCATTGTCAACCATCTGGCGATGTCCATGTGTAGAATCTTCTCTTGTGTTGTTGGAAGAGGGTGTTTGCTATGACTAGTGCGTTCTCTTGGAAGAATTCTATTAGCCTTTCCCCTGCTTCATTCTGTACTCCAAGGCCAAATTTGCCTGTTACTCCAGGTGTTTCTTGACCTCCTACTTTTGGATTCCAGTCTCCTATAATGAACAGGACATCTTTTGGGGGCATTAGTTCTAGAAAGTGTTGAGGTCTTCATAGAACCATTCAGCTTCTTCAGCATTAGTGGTCGGGGCATAGACTTGGATTATTGTGATATTGAAAGGTTTGCCATGGAAATGAACTGAGATTATTCTGTTGGTTTTGAGATCACACCAAAGAACTGAATTTTGGACTCTCTTGTTGACTACTCCATTTCCATGATGGCTACTCCATTTCTTCTAAGGGATTCTTATCCACAGTAGAAGATATAATGGTCATCTGAGTTAAATTCACCAGTTCCGGTCCATTTAGTTTGCTGATTGCTAAAGTGTTGATGTTCACTCTTGCCATCTCCTGTTTGACCACTTCCAATTTACCTTGATTCATGGACCTAACATTCCAGGTTCCTATGCAATACTGCTCTTTACAGCTTCGAACTTTACTTCCATCACCAGTCACATCCACAACTGGGTGTTGTTTTTGCTTTGGCTCCATCTCTTCATTCTTTTTGGAGTTATTTCTCCACTGATCTCTGGTAGTATATGGGGCACCTACTGACCTGGAGAGTTCATCTTTCAGTGTCCTACCTTATTGCCTTTTCATACTGTTCAAAATATATAAGAAGTATAGTTCAAGTATATAAGAAGTGTAATTGAAGTATAGTTGACTTAGAATAGTAACTAGTTTCAGCTGTACAACAGAGTGATTTAATACTTTTATAGATTATTCCCCATATAAAGTTATTATGATATTATTGTTTATATTGCTTGTGCTATACCTCTTAATCAGTCAGTTCAGTCGCTCAGTCATGTCCAACTCTTTGCTACCCCATGAATCACAGCACGCCAGGCCTCCCTGTCCGTCACCAATTCCCGGAGTTCACTCAGACTCACGTACCTCTTAATACTTGTCACCTATTTTGCTCCCTTCCCCAGTGCCCTCCCCACTGGCAACCACTAGTTTTGTTCTCTGTATTGTGAGTCTGTTTCTGTTGTGTTATATGTTTGTTTTACTTTTTTTAGATTCCACATATATAAGAAAATATATACTATTTATCTTTCTTAATCTGACTTATTTCACTTAGCATACTGCTCTCTAGGTTCATTCCTGCTATCACAATTGGCATGATTTCATTCTTTTTTTGTGGTTTAGAAATATTCCTGTGTGTGTGTGTACCACATCTTTCTCCATTCATGTGCTGATGGATACTTAGGTGCTTCATATCTTAACTATTGTAAATGATGCTGCAGTGAACATTCNTTTTCTAAAGCCAGCTTGAACATCTGGAAGTTCACAGTTCACGTATTGCTGAAGCCTGGCAGTGAACATTGAGGATGTGTATATCTTTTTAAATTAGTGTTTTAATTTTCTTTAGGTAAATATCCAGGATTCGAGTTGCTGGATCATACAATAATTCAATTTTTAACTTTTTGAGGAACCTCCATACTGCTTTCCATAGTGGCTGCATCAATATACATTCTCCCGACAGTGCACAAGAGTTCCCTTTTCTGCACATCCTTGCAAATGCTTGTTAATTATTTATGGTCTTTTTGATCACAGCCATTCTGACAGGTGTGAGGTGATATCATTGTGGTTGGTAATTAGTAATGTTGAGCTTCTTTTCATGTGCCTGTTGGATGTCTTTGTGTCTTCTTTGGAAAAATACCATTTTTTAAATCAGATAGTTTGTTTTTTGGTACTGAATTGTATGAGTTCTTATATATTTTGGATGTTCATCTCATCATTTGCAAATATTTTCTCCCATTTCATAGTTTTGTTTTTTTTCTTGTTATTGATGCTTTCCTTCTCTGAGCAAAAGATTTTTTAGTTTGATGTAGTGCCATTTGCTTAGTTTTGCTTTTTTGTCCTTGTCTGAGGAGACAGATCCAAAAAGTATTACTGATACTGATTTCAAAGAGCATATTGCCTGTGTTTTCTCCTATGAGTTTTTCTACTTCAGGTTTAAGTGTTTTGTCCATAGAGTTTATTTTTTTATAAGTTATGAGAAGATGGTCTAGTTTCATTTTTTTACATAACTTATGTAAGAAACTCTTTTTCCCATTTTGTATTCTTGCCTCCTTTGTTGTTGATTAATTGACTATATGTGCATTGGTTTATATCTAGGCTTTCTGTTCTGTTTGATAGATCTAATTGTTTCTGTGCAGCATCATACTGTTTTGATTACTTTAGCTTTATAGTATTTTTTAAAAATCAGGGCATGTAATACCTCCAGCTTTGTTCTTTCTCAAGATAGCTTTGATTATTCAGGGTCTTTTGTGGTTTCATTAAAATTTTAGGGTTATTTGTTCTAGTTCTGTGAAAAATGCTGTGGGTATTTTGATAGAAACTGCATTGAATCTGTAGATTGCTTTGGGTAATATAGACTTTTTAACACTATAAATTCTTCTAGTCCGTGAGCATAGAATATCTTAATGCTTATAACCAGTCCANTGGTTTCATTAAAATTTTAGGGTTATTTGTTCTAGTTCTGTGAAAAATGCTGTGGGTATTTTGATAGAAACTGCATTGAATCTGTAGATTGCTTTGGGTAATATAGACTTTTTAACACTATAAATTCTTCTAGTCCGTGAGCATAGAATATCTTAATGCTTATAACCAGTCCATTCTGAAGGAGATCAGCCCTGAGATTTCTTTGGAAGGAATGATGCTAAAGCTGAAGCTCCACCTCATGCGAAGAGTTGACTCATTGGAAAAGACTCTGATGCTGGGAGGGATTGGAGACAGGAGGAAAAGGGGACAACAGAGGATGAGATGGCTGGATGGCATCACTGACTCAATGGACATGAGTCTGAGTGAACTCGGGGAGTTGGTGATGGACAGGGAGGCCTGGTGTGCTGCGATTCATGGAGTCACCAAGAGTCGGACACGACTGAGTGACTGAACTGAACTGATGTTGTCTTCAGTTGATTTCATCAGCACCATATAGTTTTCAGAGTGTAGGTCTTTCACCTCCTTATTTAAGTATATTCCTAAATATTTTATACTTTTTGATGCAGCTTTAAATGGGATAGTATTCTTGCTTATTCTGATAGTCATTTTTAATGTATAGACATGCTGATTTATATATATTAATTTTTCTGCATCCTTACTGAATTCTTATTAGCTCTAATAGTTTTAAGTGGAGTCATTAGAGTTTTTTATATGAAGCATCATGTCATCTGCAAATAGTGACAGTTTTACTTCTTCCCTTCTAATTTGGATGCTTTTTATTTATTTTTCTTGTCTGATTCCTGTGGTTAGGACTTCTAATTTTATATTAAATAAGAATGAACATTCTTTTTCTGTTCTTGATCTTAGAGAAAAAGTATTTGCCATTTACTTTTCACCATTTACTATAATGTTTACCTGTGGTTTTGTCACATATGGCCTTTATTATGTTGAGACATATTCCCTCTATACCCACTGAAGAGAATATTTATCATGAGTGATTGTTGAATTCTGTCAAATGCCTTTCTGCACCTTTTGTAATGATCATGTGATTTTATCCTTCCCTTAGTTAATGTGATGTATCACAGTGATTGATTTTCAGATACTGAACCAAATTTGCACTCTTGGGAGAAATCCCATTTGATCATGGCATAAGATTCTTTTTATATGCCATTGAATTTTATTTGCTAATATTTTATTGAGGATCTTTGCATCTGTATTTTTCAGATTTATTGGCCTGTAATTTCCTTTTTTGTAATGTCTTTGGGTTTGATACCAGTGTAATACTGGATTCAGAGAATGAGTTTGGAAGTGTTCCTTTCTCTAATTTTTTGGAAGAGTTTGAAAGGGATTAAGTGCCAATTCATCCTTAAATGTTTGGTAGAATTACAGTGTGAAGCTATGTGATCCTGAACTTTGTTGGGAGTTTTTTTTTTTTTTTTTAATTGCAGATTCAGTTTCATTACTGGTAATTGGTCCTTTCATATTTTCTACATTTTCTTGGGATATTTTACATTTCTCGCAGTTTGTGCATTTCTTCTAGATTGTCCAAGTTGTCATATAAATGTTTGTAGTATTCTTCAGTTATTGCCTTTCTGTGATAGCTTTCAAAACTTCTTATTCATTTTTTATTGTATTTATTTGGGCCCTCTTTTTTTCTTGATAAATCTGGCTAAAAGTTCATCAATTTTCTTTATCTTTAAAAAGTTAACATCTTAGTTTCATTGATTTTTTTCCCCCCATTTTTGTGTCTCTGTTTCATATATTTCTCTCCTTGGGCTCTCCCCTTTTCTTTATTATTTCCTCCCTTCTAATTGTTGGGGTTTGTTTTGTTTTTGTAATTCTCTTAGATTTCTTTTTTATTTTTGATACTTTTGTTTGTTTCCTGAGGTAGGCTTGCGATGGAAGTGTTCCTTTCTCTAATTTTTTGGAAGAGTTTGTAGGCTTTATAAACTTCTCAACTGTATTTGTTGCAAACCATAGATTTTGAGAAGTTGTGTTTCTATTTTCATTCATCTCATCTTTAAATTTCCTCTGACTTGTTCATTGACCCATTGATTTTCTAGCAACCTATTGCTTGGTCTTCAAGTGTTTGCATCTTTTCCACCTCTCATCCTATAATTGATATCTAGTTTCATACCCTTATGGTCAGAAAAGATACTTGATGTGATTCTACTCTTAAATTTATTGTGATTAGTTTTGGGGCCTACTGTGTGATATGTCCTGGTGAATATTCCATGTGCTCTTGAAAAGTGCATATTCTGTAGTTTCTGGATGGAATGCTTAGTAAATGTCTATTGAGTTCAACTGTCAAAGTATCATTGAAGGCCAGTGTTTTCTTTTTGATTTTCTGTCTGAGTGATTTATTCATTGTTGTAAGTTGGGTATTAAAATCCCCTACTAATACTTGTTATGGCAATTTCTGCTTTTATTGTATCTGTTATTATTTGGTGTATGTATTTAGTTGCTTCTATGTTAGGTACATGTATATATTTATATTATTTCCTCTTTTGGGGTTGAGCCCCTTAATATTATGTGATGCCCTTCTTTTCCTTTTGTTAGAGTCTTTGTTTTAATAACCCCTACTTTCTTTTCATTCTATTTGAATGGAACATCTTTTTCCATCCTTTCACTTTCAGTCTATGTGTGTCTTTAGCTCTGAATTGCATCTCTTGTAGACAACATATAGATGAGTATTTATTTATTTATTTTTATCTGTTTAGCTACCCTGTGTCTTTTTGTTGGGGCATTGAGTTTATTTCCACTTAAAGTGATTATTGATAGGCATGTGCTTTTTTCCATTTTGTTATATGTTTTCTGGTTGTCCATAAGTCATGTCCAACTCTTTGTGACCCCATGAATTGTAGCATGCCAGGCTCCCCTGTCCTTCACTATCTCCAAGAGTTTGCTCAGATTCACATCATTGAGTTGGTGATGATGCTATCTAACTATCTCACCCTCTGCTGTCCCCTACTTCTTTTGCTTTCCATCTTTCCCAGCATCAGGGTCTTTTCCATTGAGTTGGCTCTTTGCATCAAGTGGCCATAATATTCGAGCTTCAGCTTCAGTTTCAGCCTCAGTCCTTCCAATGAATGTTCAGGGTTGACTTCCTTTTGGATTGACTGGTTGGATCTCCTTGCAGTCCAAGGGACACTTAAGAGTCTTCTCCAGCACCACATTTCACAAGCGTCAATGGTGCTTAGTCTTATTTATGGCCCAACTCTCACATCCATACATGACTACTGGAAAAACCTTAGCTTTGACCATGCGGAACTTTGTCAGCAAAGTTATGTCTCTGCTTTTTAATATGCTGTCTACTCCAGTAAGCTTGCCTGGAAAATCCCAGGGATGGAGGGACCTGGTAGGCTGTAGTCCATGGGGTCACAAAGAGTTGGACACAACTGAGCAGCTTCACTTTCACTTTTCACTTTCATGCATTGGAGAAAGAAATGGCAACCCACTCCAGTGTTCTTGCCTGGAGAATCCCAGGGACGGCAGAGCCTGGTGGGCTGCCGTCTATGGGGTCACACAAAGTCGGACATAACTGAAGCAACTTAGCAGCAGCAGCAAGCTTGTCATCACTTTCCTTCCGAGGAGCAGATATCTTTTAATTTCAATGATTTGGAGCCCCAGAAAATAAAATCTATTGCTTTTTCCCCTTCTGCTTGCTGTGAACTGGTGGGAGCAGATACCATGATCTTAGTTTTTTGAATGTTGAGTTTTAAGCCAGCTTTTTCACTCTCCTCTTTTACCCTCATCAAGAGGTGCCTTAGTTCCTCTTTGTTTTCTGCCATTAGAGTGGTATCACCTGCCTATCTGAGGTTGATGATATTTCTCCTGGCTACCTTGATTCTAGCTTATGTTTCATTCCGGTCAGCATTTTACATGATGTACTGTGCATATAATTTAAATAAGCAGAGTGACAATATACAGCCTTGACACACTTCTTTCCTAATTTTGAACCAGTCTTTTGTTCCATGTTCAGTTCTAACTGTTCTTGGCCTGCATGCAGATTTCTCCAGAGGCAGGTAAGGTCGTCTGGTATTCCCATCTCTTAAAGACATCCACAGTTCGTTGTGATCCACACAGTCAAAGGCTTTAGCATAGTTAATGAAGCAGAAGTAGATGTTTTTCTGGAATTCTGTTCCTTTTTCTATGATGCAGTGAATGTTGGCAATTTGATCTCTGCTTCCTCTGCCTTTTCTAAATCCAGCTTGTACATCTGGAAGTTCTCGGTTCATGTACTGTTGAAGTCTAGCTTGAAGAATTTTGAGCATTACTTTGCTAGAATTTGAAATGAGTGCAATTATGCAGTTGTTTGAACATTCAGTGTCGTATTATAGTAAAAATCAGCAGCACAGCAAGTAATATTTAGCTGAGTGACTGAGTCTTGAGTATCATCATCCAATCATTTTCTGTTCTCAAATGCTTTTCTTTTGAAATAAAGTATGTATATTTTGTTAATTATCTTATTTATTGATTTATAAGTCAATATCAACTATGTTTAATGACATGAATCTCTAGAATATCTTCGTGAACTACTGAAAGTTCATCAATCACCACTTTGAAACACTGACTTAAATCAGAGATAAAATTGGATTTGATAGAAAATAATTTGAAGCCAAATTAGTGGCCACATTTTTCAAGTGCATGGGCCTGAATGGCATATACACTGTTTATTCAGTTATCACCTTTATTTCATGTTCATTTTCTCTTCCATTTTTCTGTTATTCTATTTTTCCAATTTATTTTTATGTTGTGTCATACATACTTATGCTTCCCTGGTGGCTCAGATTGTAAAGAATCTGCCTGCAATGCAGGAAACATGGGTTCAATCCCTGGGTTGGGAAGATCCCCTGGAGGAATGTCTGGCAACCCACTCCAGTATTCTTACCTGGAGAATCGCCATGGACAGAAGAGCCTGGCAAGCTATAGTCCATGGGGTCACAGAGTTGGACACAACTGAGTGGCTAAGCACAGCACATATATACTTACAAGTTTTCTCATTTCATTGGTATATATTTATATTGAATAGAGTTCTTTTGCCAATATTTTTCATTGTTGAAAATATTCAGTTTGGAAAGATTGGTATTTTAAATAAAGTTGTATTATGTAGTATGATTTTAGTTTATTGTATTAACATTAATCTTTATTTGGAACAAACTAAAATTAATGTTAGAATTACAAAAATGATTGTTCTAATGTTTTCCAGTTGCTAATAGGTTATGAAAATGGTACTGTAGTTTTCTGGGACTTGAAATCCAAAAGAGCAGAACTGAGAGTTTACTATGATGAGGTAAGTGATTTCTACTGAACTATTTGAAGAGTATTGTGATTTTATGCCTGTTGTCTACTTTTACTCCTTGTATATTACCAACATTTTTATTTTTGGAAAGCTGCCTCATTTTGATCCAGTGCCTCACACTGCCTGTTGGTTTTTGCATGAGTTTCACCTTGGAGTTGTTCTCCTGAGTGGAAATTTTGCCTTGATGAACTATTCTTAAGCTTTTTTGACGTCTTACATATATTGGTTTCTATTACTTATCTTTTTCTTTTCTTCAGGCCTCATGATTATTTCTTACCTCTTTGTCTTTAAGGTCTCTAAAGATACTGTTCATGTCTTTAGAAAATTGCTTTTCTGTGGCAGAAAGTTTATGTAGTCAGTTTGAAAGGCTTTATCGTCTAATACTTGCCTTCTTAAAATAGAGATTTTTAAAAATAGCAATACTTACTAAGAATCAGATCTTAAAGTATGTTTTATCGTACAGAATTGAGATTTTAGATTTTCATATAGAGAAATCAGTGAACTCATATTGAGGAATAGTCTCTTAATTGATCTTCAGGTGTTCACAGATTGATTCTAGGCCATTAAGTATTTTCTTCTTAAGAGGCTAATGAGAAAAGAGTGAGGCCAAGAGTAAAAAGTGAGATAGGGGATTTATGTCTTGTTGCTGTGGAAATAAAGGAGATCATCTAGGCTCTCTATTAAATTTTAAAAACTGGTACAGTGGTGAGAGATAGGAAGAAAATACAGGTCATAAATCATTGTCTAGCATTAGCCAGGCTTAAATAGAAAGAGTGCCAGAGAATTCAAGACAACACTAAGATAAATAGAAAAAGAATTTTGAAAAGAAAACACATTTTTAAAAGCACAGTTCCTTTTTTTCTCCCTTCCATTCCCTTATAACAGTAAAATTTAAATTTTGATGCTTAAAGATGCAAGCCTTTAGTTATTCCATAACTGCTACCTCTATTCATTTTTAGTGATTCTGGCAAAATACAATTTTATGTTGTATACAAGATTATTATCATGGTAACAAAGAATTCAGAAGTAAATGATATAACAGCTGGGTAATTTGATCATGATTGGTGAGCAATATTCTGGCAAGCAATGTCATACAATTATGCGCTTTATGAGCAACTTATAGGGCACCTTTAATCATAAGAAGGTTCCGGAGAGCTAAGCTAGGGTTTTCCTTTTGTTAAATACATAAAAATAAAGATGAGGATGGAGATAATTTATTCTGTAAAACTACCCTTTAGATAAGAGTGCAAATACCATCTGTGTGTTTAGCCACTTGGAACTAGAGTAGAGCAGCTGAAATGGAAATCCAGATGAGAATGCTAAGTCAACTAGTTTTCTTGTAGCTTTAAAAAGTGTGGAAGGAAAGTTTCTTACCTTAAAAAGTAAATGAAAGCAATTTTGCAATGAAATGTCTATATAAATATTAACAATGTTAATCAGTAGAATAATATACTTTACTTATTTTATATCTAGAATTATATAAATGATATAAAATCTATATAATGCATAATTATATCCTGTCATTTTAATAAAGATAGTTATATACTTCATGTTATTACTAAACTTTTAAAAATTTTCTCAGCACTTTTCCTCTCACAGTTTGAAATCATTTGTAATACTTACCTGAAATAGTATCTAATAAGTCACCAAGGATCCCTTCTTAGTCTTTTAAGTTCCTCACTAAGCCTGTGACTTTACGTCAGTCCGACTCAATGGACATGGGTTTGGGTAGACTCCAGCAGTTGGTGATGGACAGGGAGGCCTGGCTACTGTGGTTCATGGGGTCACAAAAAGTCAGATATGACTGAGAGACTGAACTACACTGAAGCCTATGACTTTACATCAGTCCTTTGTTGTTAAATGGTTTCTTCATTTGTTTGTATTGTTCCATCTCATTTTTTTTTCACCCCTCCTTTCTCCATCATTGGTTCTTTTCCTAACTCTCCTTTAAATTATTCTCTTCAGGATTCTACATATTCACCCTCTTTTCATTTCTTCAGTTTGCGTTTACATTCATATTCAGCCTCCCATCATTTCAAATATTACCTATATTACGCTGATAAAATTCATATATCTTTGGTGCAAATATCTATTAATATATTAGGTAACTTCAGATGAATTGGCACTGAATTAGTATTTAAAGACCTAATTCTCTCTCTGTGTTTTTATTTCAGTTTTTCAGTTTTGATTTAGTTATTTCAATTTAGAACCCACAGAGTCATAGTTGACCCTTTTTTCTTCTTCATGTGGTATAAGCAGTCACTCTTGCAGTCTTCTTGATCCCATTTTTATATTATCTCTCATGTATCTCCTCTCTTTTTTCATTTCCACATTCAGTGTCCTAGTTGAGGATGTTATCTTTTGCCTTGAAGACTATAGTAGACTTTTAACTAATCACGTTTCCTTGGATATCTTAGCTTTACAATATATCTTTCACTCATATTACCATTTTAAGACATAGCTGATCATAATTTCATACCTCAGAACCTTTAAGTGGGTCCCAGTTGTCAACAATACAAAGTCTTATTCCTTGACAGGAGATTTAAGGCCTTGGTGCTATCTTTCCTTTGAACTTAATTTATGGCATTCTTTCTATACACCCTCATACATCAGACATATTACTATCCTAAACATACCATTTACTGCTCACTTCAAAGCCTTTGCTTCTGCTTTATCTTGAACTGCCTTCTTTCCTCTTATGCATATCAAAGTTCTGTTAATTCCTTAGCAATTGTAAAGCTATTTGTACAATGTAGCCACTTGATAAATAACTACTAATGAATTCAGAGTTTTGTAAGTCTAAGATCATTGTCAGAAATAAGTATACAAATTTTATTTTCACATTAGCTGTAAAGTTTTGTTTCATCTATATTTTTAAAATAATCTCTCGCAGAGAAATCTCTCAGAGTTTGACATGAGGATAATTTTTTTAATTCCTTTAGTAACTGCTGTTTTTCCTGTTTTCAGATTATTACTTAGCTTTTTGGGATTCCTTTGTCTTTTTTGTTTACAAGAAATTCAGTTACAGCCACTGAATTAACCAAAGTTACTAGTGTTTTATTTTCCATATTGTTTTCCATTAAAAATTTTTTTCTTTAATTAGTTGTATTATATTTGGTTTTTCAGAAAACCCTTAAAGTCCTTCTTAAAGAATGGAGTAGGGTATAATCAAATAAATAGAAATTAAATATTTATCCATTAAGTCAAGTTCAAATGCCAGCTCTTCAACCTCTTCAATAAATGATTATTTGACTTCCTGTTCTTTAATAACAGGTTGGTTTTACATGCCTACTCTTCTATACAATAAGTGTACTTCATTTATACAACTTATTTTGATTTTATGTTATATCTATTATCTTTATATCTGTCTTCTCCAGTAGACAAATTCAGTGGGATATAAAGATTAGGGCTGGGGATGCTTTCTCTGCACCTACCATTTTTAGCAAAGTAGTCTGAAAGAACTTTATTAAATTGACTGAGGTTCATCCAGGTTAACATGTAGAGAAGGCAAGAAGTGGCCTTTACCTTTGGAAACATACAAAAATGAGAAGAAATAAGCAGAGAAGACAAAGAAGTGTTTTTTTCCACTGTAGTTGCCTCTACTGAACCCTGGTAGTAAAGAACTCCACAGTAATGGAGACCAGGGTGAGAGAAAAAATAAGTCTGTTGTGTCATGGTATCATTTCCAATTAATCAGATCTTATCTTGAGGTCCACTGATATACTGTTTCATTTCTAATATGTCTAATGATTGCTCTAGCCATCATTTGTCTATAACTCTAATAATACTAATTGTTTGGAAATATATGTGTGTGTAAATAGATGTATAAGTTTGGTATAAATAAATATATTCATAACTTAGTTGTATAAATATAAATAATAACAAATATATCCATAACTTAATTTTAGAAGTATAGATTAAAAAACTAAATATTAAAAGTTCCAAACAATAAGTATTGTTATAGTTTCCTTTCTCGCAGTTGTTTAAGTTCCTTTAAGGAAAGATCATGCTGTATACATCTGTTCAACTTTTATGTCTACTAAAGTTTCTTTCATTGTGCAATAAATAGCACATTACCCAAGTTCCCTATATACTTTACTAATTTTGAAAGAATACCAAGGGTGTGGCAACATGTGATAACATACATACTTATTCATTTAACAAATATTTGGGTACCTACTTTATGTAAGATATTGTGTAATCACGGGGAATAAAACAATTCAGGAAAATGAAACAATTGCTTTTTAATTTAATTTATAACTATAGAATGAATCTATAAATACAAACAATTTTAAGCTCTTCCTGCTTTAAGTCAATTTAAATGGCATATTTTAGAGTTAACATAGTTCATTGATTCCAAATATGGGTTTTGTAGTTAGATGTTGGATTTGAGTGGTGTAACCTGAGCAAGGATGCCTCAGTCTTTCTAGCGTATTTTACCATGTGTAATTTGGAAAAATATAATATCTGTTTGGTAGGATTAAGTGAGATAATGTACATAAACTGCTTACCTTGGGGTCTGGCACATAGTAAGCCCTCAAATTGCAACTCTAATGTAAATTACTTTTTAAGTTGGATAGTTTAAGTGAAATTAAAGTAAATTCTGCCTTACCCGAGATTATCTTCTGTTAACCTTGCTTTTACTTCCATGTAATAATTTTCAAAGAAGCATTAAAGGATATGGGGAAGACATAGGATTTACAACAAAAAGTTATGGGATCCTACAAAATGAAATTTACTTAACTTTTCTTTATCTATGGAGATAAGGTCTTACAGCCTCTTATATGCCTATAGAGAGTTGAAGCCAAAGGTAGTATGATCTAGGTCAGAAAAACTACGTGTTTCTTAAGTGTTATTGCTATAGTAATTCTGTGTTAAAATATTTTTCCTTTGAAATATAGAATGATATATCAACTTTCTTCCTCCTCTACTTGTTTTTAATTGTTATTTCATTAGGCTATTCATTCAATTGATTGGCATCATGAGGGCAAACAATTCATGTGCAGCCATTCAGATGGTAGCTTGACTTTATGGAACCTGAAAAGCCCAAGTCGTCCTTTCCAGACCACAGTTCCACATGGTAAGATATATGCTTTCAAAAGAAAGAAACTGGAGATGCAGTGCCACTACTTGAACTAGGAAAGTTGGTGTCATTATCACTAAAAAGAGGTAATAGAACAAATCTTTTGATTCTAAATACCTCACCTCCTTCAGATCCCCACCTTATGACCCAAAGTTTCTAACCTTACCTTCTTCCTGTCTGTCAACTTTTACACATTGTAACTGAACGTATATAGAGAGCTCCCAGGCAAAAATCGAATAATTGATGATTGTTTTGTCTGAAGCAGAGGAAATGATGCAGGAATTTGACCAATTTTAAGGGGTAAGGAAGCTAGTGAGAGATGGAATTTATGGATCTAAGTCTTAGACCTAATTTCTGTACTGCTTTAGAGTCTTTTGTCTTCTAAATTCCCCCATTTATTTTCACTTATGCCATTTGAATACTGTGATTTTTATTGTATGTTGTATTTCTTATTATATCCCTCATTGAAAGGAGATATTTAGGATTTATGTTGGTTCTACCTAACTGGAGAGAATAACAATATCAAATGTATGATAACTTTTATTTGGAGGCTGTATTATTTTCCATAATATAGGTGATCTGAGTTTTCGTGTTTACCTCATACTCTTGGTTGTAAGAATAGAAAAGTCAAATCCTAGAGGTTATCAAATACATTGTGTTACAGTTTCTGGGTGTTTATTACAGTTTTACATTTAGAAAATAGTGGTATGTTTGTATAGTGGATGACCCATAAATCAAAAGATGGAATTATTCCAACTTGAGTTGTTCTGCCATCTTTTTGTACCATCATGTTCTATCTGCAAAAGACTAAATTATTGCAGCATTTATCTTAGCAGTTTACTTAAGAGATTACCTTACATTTAGGCACTTAACTTAGAGATGCTTTATTTATTTATATAGAAGTACAATTGATATATTATTTATATTAGTTTTGGGTATACAATATAGTGATTAAATATTTTTATAGATTGTACTCCATTTAAAGTTTATATAAAATAGTGGCTATAATTCCCTGCAGTGTGCAATATTCCTTGTTTGTTCTATACATGGTAGTTTATATCACTTCATCTCATACCCTAGTTTGCCTCTCCCCCTTCCTTCTCTACTCTGGTTACCACTAGTTTGTTTTCTATATCTATGAGTCTGTTTTCTGTTTTGTTTTGTTTTTGGTTCCACATATAAGTGACAACATAGAGTATTTGTCTTTCTTTGAATTATGTAACTTAGCATGCTGCTGCCACTGCTGCTGCTGCTAAGTTGCTTCAGTCGTGGCTGACTCTGTGCAACCCCATAGACAGCAGCCCACCAGGCTCCCCCAGTCCCTGGGATTCTCCCGGCGAGAACACTGGAGTGGGTTGCCACTTCCTTTCTCCAATGCATGAAAGTGAAAAGTGAAAGGGAAGTCGCTCAGTTGTGTCCGACTCTTAGCGACCCCATGGAGTGCAGCCTATCAGGCTCCTCTGTCTATAGGATTTTCTAGACTCAGGTACACTTGTGGCTGATTGATGTCAATGTATGGCAAAATGAATACAGTATTGGAAAGCAAAACAAACTAAAAAATAAAAATTTAAACTTAAAAAGAAAAAGTACTGGAGTGGGGTGCCATCGCCTTCTTCATAACTTGGCATAGTACTCTTTTATTCTACCTTTCATTTACTTGATAATTAGACATAACAATTAATTACCATGAGGTTCCAAGTATACTTGAGAAGAATATAATTTCCTTTTACACGAAGGTCAAATTTGAAATTCTTATTTTTACTTTGTACTATTTAAATCTTCACTGTTTTTATTATTGAGTTTTCAGTTCTTAGAGAAATATCTATTACTAAAACCTCTATTATTGTGAATTTTTGCTTGTAATTCTATTCATTTTGAGTTTATACTTTAAAAATCAAATAGCTAAATGTGGCTCATAATGTTTATCAGATCTTCTATGATTTAACTGATATTTGACTACTGACTAATTTCTGAGAAACTGGTATTAAAATTTAATGGTTATAGAATTATCTGCTCTCTTTAGTTCCATCGTTTTTTTTGTTTCATGTATTTTAAGATTTTATTATTAGACATCCATCATGTCTCCTGTAGAGAGCATATAGTTGGGTCTTGCATTTTTATTCACTCGTACATCATTTAGTTGGAGTGTCCACTAATATTAAATATAATTACTTATGGTATTGCATTTTTGTTCCTTTTATCTCCCCCCTTTGCCTTCTTTTGGATTATTTTAAAGTTTTTACTATAATTCATTTGAATTTACATGTAGGCAACTTACCTTCATCTTCACATAGTCTTTTTAATCAGTTGGTCTAGGGATTACAGTACACTTCCTTAACTTTCCATGCTGCTGCTAAGTCACTTCAGTCGTGTCTGACTCTATGCAGCCCCATAGATGGCAGCCCACCAGGCTCCCCCGTTCCTGGGATTCTCCAGGCAAGAACACTGGAGTGGGTTGCCATTTCCTTCTCCAATGCATGAAAGTGAAAAGTGAAAGTGAAGTTGCTCAGTCGTGTCCGACTCTTAGTGACCCCATGGACTGCAGTCCACCAGGTTCCTCCGTCCATGGGATATTCCAGGCAAGAGTACTGGAGCAGGGTGCCATTGCTTCTGGTTACATGTGCTTTAATTTGCTTCCTGGGGGTCCCGGAGGCTGCTCTCCAGACGGAGGCATTAGGCTGGGCTCTCCTGCAGCAGGCCCCCCACGCCAGCCCTGCAGACCTTTGGGAAGGGCCATGTCCTCCTCCAGGCCGCCCGTGCCTTCCACGAGCTCCTTGTAGGTGATCTTCTTGGCGAACAGCCACGGCCCTAACACTTTACATAAAATGTAGAAATTTCACAACCACATATATTTATTTACCTTCACCCATTGTCCTTTATGCAATATTTATCATATTTATTACATCTAAATACAATGTTTTCATTTTTACTTTGAATACACAAGTATTTTTTATTGTTGTATAGTTAACTTACAATGTTAGTTTCAGGTGTACAACTTAGTGATTCAGTTGTTTTTTCAGATTATATTCCAACATAGGTTATTACTGAATTCCCTGTTCTATACAGTGAATCCTTGTTGCTTATCTATTTTATGTATAGTAGTTTATATCTGTTAATCTAGTACTTGTAATTTTCCTCTCCTCCCTCCCCTTTTACATTTGTTTTCAATATCTATGAGTCTGTTTCTATTTTGTATATAGATTCATTTGTATTAGTTTTTAGATTCCACATATAAGTGATATCAGTGTTTGTCTTTCTCTGACTTCACTAAGTATAATGTTCTCTAATCTAGAGTTGCTGCAAATGACAATATTTCATTCTTTTTATTGCTGAGTAATATTCCACTGTTATGTATACATGTCACACACCACATCCTAAGACAGTCATTTGTTGATGGACACTTGAGTTGTTTCTGTGTCTCAGCAATTGTAAATAGTGCTGCTGTCAACATTGGTGTGCATATATCTTTTTGAGTTAGAATTTTCTTTGTTCTTTCTTTTTGGATATATACCCAGTAGTGGGATTGCTCCATTTTTAGTTTTAAAGGAACCTCCATGCTGCTGCTGCTAAGTCACTTCAGTCGTGTCCGACTCTGTGCGACCCCATAGATGGCAGCCCACCAGGCTCCCCAGTCCCTGGGATTATCCAGGCAAGAACACTGGAGTGGGTTGCCATTTCCTTCTCCAATGCATGAAAGTGAAAAGTGAAAGTGAAGTTGCTCAGTAGTGTCTGACTCTTCACGACCCCATGGACTGCAGCCTACCAGGCTCCTCTGTCCATGGGATTTTCCAGGCAAGAGTATTGGAGTGGGGTGCCATCGCCTTCTCTGAAAGGAACCTCCATAACTACTATCCATAATGGCTATACTAGTTTATGTTCCTTTCTGCAGAGTTCTCTTTTCTCCACATCTTCTTTAGCTTTTATTATTTGTAGACATTTCAATAACCATTTTGACCACTGTGAGACTTAACTTATTCTGTTTTTGACTTGCATTTGACTAGCATTTCTCTAATAATTAGCAATCTTTTCATATGTCAGTCATCTATATCTTCTTTGGAAAAAATGTCTGTTTAGGTCTGCTCACATTTTGATTGGGTTGTTGGTTTTTTTAAAAAAATATTGAGTTGTATGAGCTATTTGTATATATTAGGTATTAAACCCTCGACAGTCACATAAGTTAAATATTTTATCCTATTCTGAGGGTTGTCTTTTTGTCTTGTTTATGGTTTTCTTTGTTGTGCAAAAGTTTTTAAGTTTAATTGGGTCCCATTTGCTTGTTGTTGTTTTTATTTTCTTTACTCTAGGAGATAGGTCAAAAAAGATCTTGATGCAGTTATGTCAGTGTTCTGCCTATGTTTTCCTCTACAAGTTTTTTTTTTTTTTTTGCAAATGTTTAGAGCAGCTTTATTAACAGTCACTAAAAACTAGGAAAAAGCAAATGTTTTTCAACAGGTGGCTGGATAAACAGACCATGATACATCAATAAAATAAAATACCATTCTAACAACAAAAAGTATGTCTTTTACTGATACATAAAATAATAAACAACAACATAAATAAATCTCTAAGAAATGATTAATGCTAAGTCGGGGGAGGGGGGGAGCCAGACTGAAAAGGCTACATATTGTCTGATTCCATTTCTTTGATTTTCTGGAAAAGTTGAAACTATAGAAACAGAGAACACAGTGGTTGCTAGGGGCTGACCATGGAGGAAGAATTGATACATGAGCTATATAAGGAACTGGTGGGTGATGAAACCATTCTGTATCTTGGTTGTACTGGTAATGATATGACTGCATGCATTTGTGAAAACTCAGAAATATATACTAAATAGAATGAATATTAATACATGCACATATAAATAAAATAGGAGAAAAGTAAGTGGATACAGCTATCTTTGAGTGTCTTCAATATTAGAAAGAAACTTGTCACTGGGATTTGAATGATCTTTATGAAATAAAATGAGCTGGTTTGAACAAATTGTCTTTAAAGTCCATTTTAGTTCTGAAATTCAATTATTTCAATTTCTGAATTCTGAAATTCAATTATTCTATAATTTGATATTGTATAGATACCTCCTCACCACATAGGAGGACAAACAAAGGAGATCAACTTTATTTTTAGTGATCACGATAATGCAGATGACATGTTCTCTCTTAGGTCCAAGTCTTTATTATTCAGAGCAGCATAGAAGCTGCACAATCACATGCTAAATATGGGCTAGAGCAAGACACTCCTCCACATTTTAGGGCTTTCTGTAGAGTTTTTCCAGTAGTTTTTATTTAAGAATAAATAAAATACAAGTTTTATTGTATGCAGTCTTACATTTAGGTCTTTAATCCATTTTGAGTTTATTTTTGTGTATGGTTGTTAGGTACTGTTCTAATTTTGTTCTTTTACATGTAGCTGTCCCGTTTTCCCAGCACCACTTATTGAAGAGGCTGTCTTTTCTCCATTGTATATTTTTGCCTCCTTTGTCATATATAAGGTGACTATGAGTGCATGCGTTTATTTCTGGGCTTTCTATTATGTACCATTGATCTACATTTCTGTTTTTCCACAAGTACCGTACTGTCTTGATTTCTGTTGCTTTGGAATATAGTCTGAAGCCATGGCACCTGATCCATCCAGCTCCATCTTTCTTTCTCAGTATTTCTTTGGCTAGTCAAAGTTTTTAGTGTTCCCATACAAATTTTTAAATTATATGTTTCAATTCTGTGAAAACATGGCAGTAATCTGACAAGGATTACATTGAATCTATAGATTGCCTTGATATTATGATCTTTTTAACAATATTGATTCTTCCAATCCAAGAACATAGTATTTTCTTTCCATCTGTGTCTTCTTTAATTTCTTTCTTCAGTGGCTTATAGTTTTTGGCAGACCAGTCTTTTGCCTTCCTAGGCAGGTTTATTCCTAGGTTTTTTATTCTTTTTGAAATCATAGTAAATGATTTTTCCTTAAATTTTCTTTCTGACAGTCCATTGTTAATGTACAGAAATGCAACAGATTTCTGTATATTGATTTTCATCCTACAACTTTACTGAATTCATTGATTCGCTCTGATAATTTTTTGATAGTATATATATATTTTAGTTTGTTTTGCTTTACAATACTGTATTCGTTTTGCTCATGAATCAGCCACGAGTGTATATGGGCTCCCAATCCCAACCCCCCCTCCCCCTTCCCGCTCCTATGTATAGTATCATGCCATCTGCAAACAATGACATGTTTACGTCTTCCTTTCCAATTTGGGTTTCTTTTGTTTCTTTTTGTTGTATGATTGTCATGGCTAGAACTTCATAACTATGTTGACAGATTGAACATCCTTTTTTTGTTCTTGATCTTAGAAGAAATGCTTTCAGCTTTTTACCATTGACTATGGTGTTAGTTGGACCTTCCCTAGTGGCTCAGATGGTAAAAAATCTGCCTGTAATGTGGGAGACCAGAGTTTGAGCCCTGGGTCAGGAAGATCCCCTAGAGAAGGGGGATACTTCTGCCCACTTCAGTATTCTTGCTTGAAGAATTCCCTTGGACGGAGTCTGGTGAGCTACAGTCCATGGGATTGCACATGACTGAGAGAGGAACACTTGCATTTCATATTAGCTGTGGGTTTGTCAAATATGGCCTTTATTATGTTGAGGTATGTTTTCTCTGTGTCCTCTTTCTAGAGAGTTGTCATAAATAAATGTTGATTTTTATCAAAAGTGTTCTGCATCTATTAAGATGATCATATGGTTTTAATCTTCAATATGTTGATATGATGTATCACATTGATTTGTGGATATTAAAAAATTATCCTTGGGATGAATTCCATTTTTCACAGTATATGATTCCTTTATGTATTGTTTGATTTGGTTTGTTAGTATTCTGTTGAGGATTTTTCCATTTAGGTTCATCAGTGAAATTGCCCTATAATTTTCTTATTTGTGTGTGATATCTTGGTCTGGTTTTGGTATCAGGGTGATGCTTGACTCATAGAATGAGTTCAGAAGTGTTCCTTCCTCTGCAGTTTTTGAAATAGTTTGAGAAGGATAGGTTCTAACTCTTCTATAAATGTTCATTAGGATTCACCCATGAAGTCAATTTGTTCTGGACTTTTGCTTGTTGAGAGTTTTTAATTATTCAGTTTAATTACTGGTCTGCTCATATTTCCTATTTCTTCCTGGTTTAGTCTTGGGAAGGTGTGCCTTTCCAAGAATTTGTCCATTTCTCTTAGGTTGCCTATTTTATTGGCATATAGTTGTTCATAGTAGTCTCTTATGATCCTTTGTATGTCTGTGGTGTGGGTTATAATTTTTTTTTCTTTCTGATATTATTGAGTGAGCCCTCTCATTTTTTTCTCAATGAGTTTGGCAAAGGATTTATCAATTTTGTTTATATTTTCAAAGAACCAGCTTTTACTTTCACTGATCATTTTTATTTTTTCTTAGACTCAATTTTTTTCTGCTGTCATCTTTATGATTTCTTTTGTTGTACTAACTTTTGATTTTGTTTGTTCTTTTTCTAGTTGCTTTAGGCCTAAGGTTAGGTGTTGCTTATTTGAGATTTCTCATTTCCTGAGGTAAACCTGTATACACCATAGATTTTTCTCTTAGAACTGCTTCTGCTGCATCTCATATGTTTTGGATCATTTTTCATTTTCATTTCTGTCTAGGTTTTTTTTAAATTTCTTCGATATTTTCAGTGACCCACTGATTGTTAAGTAGCATATTGTTTAGTCTTCATGTGTTTGCATTTTTTACATTTTTTTTCTTGTAGTTGATTGATTTCTAGTCCTCACAGTGTTTTGCTTGGAAAAGATACTTGATATGATTTCGGTTTTCTTACATTTATAGAAGGCTTTTTTTTTTTTTTTTTTGTGGCCTAATTTCCCTGAAGAATGTTCCATGTGCACTTGAAAAGAATGTGTGTTCTGCTTTTTGATGGAATGCTCTACAAATATCAATTAAGTTCATTTGCTCTAATGTGTTATTTATGGCCTGTGTTTTATTACTGATTTCTTTTCTGGATGTTCTATCCATTGATGAAAGTGGGGTGTCAAAGTTTCCCACTCTTACTGTGTTATCATCAATTTCTCCTTTTATGGCTGTTAGCATTTGCCTTATATATTTTGAGGTGCTCCTATGCTGGGTGCATATATATTTACAATTGTTGTATCTTCTTCTTGGATTGATTCCTTGATCGTTATGTAGTGTCCTTTCTCTCTTATAACAATCTTTATTTTAAAGTCACTTTGTTGAATGTAAATATTGCTACCTCAGCTTTCTTTTGATTTCCATTTGCATGGAATACTTTTTCCATCCCCTCACTTTCAGTCTGTATGTGTTTCTAGATCTGAAATGGGTCTCTTATAAGCAGCATATTTGTGGGTCTTGTTTTTGTACCATTCAGCCATCTTATATCTTTTGGTGGAAGCTTTTGGTCCAGTTATGTTTAAGGCAGTTATCAATTTGTAGCTTCCCCCCACTTCCTTCTTCTCTTGTTCTATTTTCCTGTGATTGGATTTTTTTTTTTTTTTGTCCTTTTCTGTGTATCTGGGCATCTGTTATTGCTTTTGGATTTGTCACTATCAAGAGGTTTTGGTATAGCAATCTATATATAGATGATTGTTTTAAGTTGCTTATCTTACTTTCAAATGCANTTTTCCTGTGATTGGATTTTTTTTTGTCCTTTTCTGTGTATCTGGGCATCTGTTATTGCTTTTGGATTTGTCACTATCAAGAGGTTTTGGTATAACAATCTATATATACATGATTGTTTTAAGTTGCTTATCTTACTTTCAAATGCATTTCAAAAACCTTGAATGTGTACTCTCCTCCCCCTCACGATTACTATTTTTGATATCATATTTTGCATCTAACTGTTTCTGTATCCCTTAACTGTTTATTGTGGATGTAGATGATATAATGACTCATCTTTTAACCTCCCTACTGGTTTTGTGTATGGATGGTTTTGAACCTTTACTGTATCTTTGTGTTACTGGTAAGCTTTTTCATTTTATAATTTTCTTCTTTCAAATTGTGACCTTTTTTTTTTTACCTAGAGAAGTTCTTTTAATATTTGTTGTAAAACTGGTTTCAGTTCAGTTCAGTCGCTCAGTTGTGTCTGACTCTTTGCGACCCCATGAACCGCAGCACACCAGCCTCCCTGTCCATTATCAACTCCCGGAGTTTACTCAGACTCATATCCATCAAGTCAGTGATGCCATCCAGCCATCTCATCCTCTGTGGTCCCCTTCTCCTCCTGCCCCCAACCCCTCCCAGCATCAGGGTCTTTTCCAATGAGTCAACTCTTCACATGAGGTGGCCAAAGTACTGGAGCTTCAGCTTTANTTGGAGTGTCGGTTCCTGGGAAGGCCCTTTCAGTTCCTGCACAGTTTCTAGTTTACTGGGAGTTTTTTTTATCAGAATGGGTGTTGGATTTTGTCACATGCTTCTTATGCATCTTTATATGGTGATGTGTTTTTCTTTTTTGGCTTATTGGTGTGATCGAGTACATTAATTAGTTTTTGAATGTTGAACCAGCCTTACGCGTCTGGGATAAATTGCACTTAGTCATGGTATAGCATTCTTTTTACCACTGTCTCTTTCTTCTGCTTCTATTTGCTGGAATATCTTTTTCCATTGCCTCACTTTCAGTATGTGTCTTTACATGTGAAATTAATCTCTTTTGGCAGCATATTGTAGTCTCTTGTCTTATTGCACAGTCTGCCCCTCTGTGCCTTTTGATTGGAGCATTTAGTGCATTGACATTTAAGGTAACTATTGATAGATATAAATTTAATGCCATTTAAATCTTATTTTCTAGTTGATTTTGTATTTCTTCTTTGTTCCCTTCTTTCTGTCTTTTTTATGGTTTGATGTTTTTCTTTTGTATTATGCTTGTGTTTTTTTTTTTTTTCATGTACTTGGCACCTTATTGACTAAAAACTTTAAAAATTTTATTTTTATTGGCGCATAATTGGACATGTGAACACAGACGGGAAGGGGTGGGTGGGACAAACTGGCAGAGTGGCACTAATGTATGTATACACTACCATGTGTAAAGGGATAGCTGCTGAGAAGCTGCTGTATAGCACAGGGAGCTCAGCTCAGTGCTCTGTGATGACACAGAGGGATAGGATGAGGGGCTGCTAGGGAGGCTTTAGAGTGAGCGGCTATATGTATAGATCTAGTTGATTCACTTTGTTGTATCAGTTCAGTTCAGTTCAGTCGCTCAGTCATGTCCGACTCTTTGCGACCCCATGAATTGCAGCATACCAGGTCTCCCTGTATAGCAGAAACTAATTCCTTTTTTTTTTTTGTGCATCTGTTTGTTTATTTGTGGTTAAAAATTTTCAAATGTGTTAACCCAATACCATATCTACTTGCTTAGGCTGGTAATCATATAGGCTCAAAGACATTAAAAATGTTTTTCATTTCCTTACACCCCTCCCCAACATTTTATGCTTTCCAATTGTGATTTTCTCTTTCCTATAGATTCTTGCTGCTTTTCTATTTAGATAAGTCCTTTCAGTAGTCCTATTGCTGTATTCCTTTAGCTTTTGCTTATCTGTGGAATTTCTAAATGATAATCTTGCTGGATAGAGTATCTTAGGGTGCAGGATTTTCCCTTCCAGAGCTTTGTATATAACATGACAGTCCCCTCTGGTCTGCAAGATTTCTGTAGAGAAAACAGATGATAGTCTTATGGGGGTTTCCTGTAACCTACTTTTTTTCTTTTGCTGCCTTTAGAATTCTCTGTTTAATTATGATATGTCTTGGTGTAAGTCTGTCTGGGTTCTTCCTGTTTTGGACCCCTCTGTGCTTCTTGTGCCTAGATAGTTTGTTTCTTTAGGTTTGGGACAAAATTTCCGTAATTTCTTCAAGTATATTTTCAGTCCTCTTTTCTCTTTCTTCTCCTTTGGGATCCCTATTATGTGTGTAATAGGTCTTTTATATTGCTTTCTTCTTTTTTGTTTTTCATCTGTCTGTTGTTCTGATGCATAATTTCCATTCTTTTCTTTCAGATCACTTATTTGTTCTTCTGAATTGTTAAGTTCGGTATTTATTGCTTTCAGCTCAGCTTTTGTCTCAGAAAATTAGTTTTCTAATTTGAATTGGCTCTTCTTTATAGTTTCTAGTTCCTTGTTCAGTGACCTGCCTTTCTTAATTCCTATTGATAACCTTTCTTAATTCTGTCAGTATTTTTATTAGTCTTCTTTTTTGAATTCCAAGACTGGAGAGATTTGTTTGTTCTTTCAGGGGATGTCTCTTGTTCTTTTAATTGGAAGTGGTACTGCTGCTGCTTCATTTTCCTTAGATTTCTTTGACTGAATGAATTTAGAAAAAACAGTTGTCCACTGTGGTCTTAAAGGGCTGTTTTTATGTGGGTATCCCTGGGTAGCCTGTGTCTGTGTAATCTCTCTGGTGAGAGGGCTGTTTTTAGTATGGATGCCTGCCTCAGCTTTCCTCTTTGTGTCCTGCCCATTATCCTCTTGATAATGGGTGTGACTGGTATTGTGGTGATCAGAGCCTGCCTTGAATGGGACCTCCGTTTTGCTCTGTGGTTGTCACAGCCCTGTTGCGGGTAGGGTCTGCTCCCAGTTGTTGGAGTAGTAGCTCCTAGATCCATTTCTGAGCTGTGGTGTGAGGTAGGTGAGAGTGAAACACTTCATTGGGGGACGAGGCACTAAGTGTTCCTCCCCAGGAACTGTCTACTGGGAAGTGTGCTCTGTGGTCTCACCCATGAGTATGCTCTTATTGGCACCGCCCTTGGCCTTTCCTCAGGATGAGAATGTAAGCAATCAGCCCAGATGTTCCTCAGGCACTGTGCTCACCAGCCCACCAGCATAGAAATGCAGGCTCCTGCTGTGAGACCTCAGGGGTCGATCCAAACGTTGGCCCTGCCTTTGCTTGTCTGGCAGCTACTAATGCCAGACCCACCCAACCCTGGGACTACCAGTAGTCTGCTTGAATGTCTCATGGGCTCTGAGCTTACAAAGGAGCCTATGGCATAAATCCTCCAAAGCCGACAGGACACTGCTCAAATTTCAGCCCTGCTTCTAAAGTTATGCGGCTCTGGCTCCTGGGGATCAACACAGATTTCAGCCTTGCCTCTGTTTGCGGATGGCCCATGGTGCTTGCGCATGCCCAGAGCTCACAGAGGCAGAGCCGTGCTCACTGTGAGCATATTTTGGTGCCCTTCCATTCTTGCACATTTACAGTGGGGCTTCAGTGGCAGAATCAGGCTCCATCCTGTGTACCCCAGTTATAGGGGTAAGACACACTCTAGCCCCTTCAGGCTGCCTCTGAGCCTCTGAAGCTCCCTGTTTTTCACTGTTATCTCCCAGCCGTTGAAGGGGGTTCCCAGGGTGAAGGAACCTTTCTTCTTTTACAGATCCCTCCCAGGGGTGCAGGTTCTGTCCTGATTGCCTTTTTTTTTTTTCTTTCCCTTTTGTCCTACCTGCTTATATGATGATCTTTTCTGCAGTTTTGATCACATGAGATCTTCCACCAGTATTCAGTAGCAATCTATGAGAATTGTTCCACATGTAGATGCATTTTTAATGATCTGTGGGAGGATATGAGCTCCACATGGTTCTATTCCACCATCTTGATCTCTCTTCAGTTGTTTTTTTATCATAGAGGCAAAGTTTTTCTTTCATCAGTAAATATGACGGTAAGCTCTGGGTTTCTATTCATAGTAATTTATCAGGTTGAGGAAATCTTTTTTCCTTTGTGAAGCTTTTGTTTAATCAAAAGTGTCAGACTTCATCAGATGCCTTTTTAGTCTGTTGAGATAATTGTGTAATTTTTGTTCTTTATTCTATTGATATGGTATATTATAGTAACTGGTTTTTCTGATGGTAACCATATTTCCATTATTTAGAAAAATCTCACTTCTTCATTGTTATATTTCTGTCTTAGCCTCATATCAGGATGTTTGATCTCATACAATGGTTGGTACTAATAGTTTTATAGAATTAATTGGCAAATATTTCCTCTTGTTTTTAGGAGAATGTTTGAAGAATTGGTGGCAGAATTTAAGTCTTTTATCTCTCTTTGTCTTTTCTGGTCAGTTCAGCTATTTTACTGATCTTTGCAGAGAACCAGATTTCAGTTTATTGATTTGCTATTGATACATATTTTTTCCATTCTATTAATACATTAAAGTGAAGTGAAAGTTATTCAGTCATGTCCAACTCTTTGTGACCTCATGGACTATACAGTCCATGGAATTCTCCAGACCAGAATACTGGAGTGGTTAGCCTTTCCCTTCTCCAGGGGATCCTTCCAACCCAGGGATCGAACCCAGGTCTCCCACATGGCAGGTGGTTTCTTTACCATCAGAGCCACAACGGAAGCCCAATATTTCATTAATTTCTGCTCAAATCTTTATTATTTCCTTCTTTCTGTTTGCTTCAGATTTATGTTCTTTTCTTCTGTGACTTAGGTGAATGGTTAGGTTAGTGATTTCGTATATTCTTTTTTGTTTATTTTTTCCATATTTTTATTTATTTTCTAAACTTTATTTTTAATATAAATTTATTTATTTTAATTGGAGGCTAATTACTTTACAATATTGTATTGGTTTTGCCATACATCAACATGAATCTGCTACGGGTGTACACGTGTTTTGCATCGCTAGCCCCCCATCCACTTCCCTCCCCACATATATTCTTTTTTAATATAACTGATCATAGGTATAAATTTCCCTCTCTGAACTGCTTAGGCTTCATCTCAGATGTTTTAGTGTGTCGTAGAATATATTATTCTAAAAATATTTTTTTCTTTGAACCATTTATTTAGTCAAGGGTATGTATGTATAGGGGCTTCCCTAGTGGCTCAGATGGTAAAGAATCTGCCTGCAAGGTGGGAGACCCAGGTTCAATTCCTGGGTTGGGAAGATCCCTTGGAGAAGGGAATGGCAACCCACTCTACTATTCTTGCCTGGAGAATTCCATGAACAGGGGAGCCTGGCGAGCTACAGTCCATGGGGTCACAAAGAGTCGGACACGATTGATTGAGCAACTATTCCACACACACACATGTATGTATAGAAGTTGTTACGTTAGCCTTTTTGCTGCTTATTTGTGGTTCTCTTCCTTTGTTCTTGTGAATTCAAGTTACCATTTGGTGTCCTTTTCTCCCTCCAGTGTAGCCTTGCTCCCAACCTTCTCTGTGTTATTATTTTCAAATAAGTATCCCGTATTACAATTATATGTATATTAATTTTTACATTGCTTCTTAAATCAGTTAAGATTGAATAGGAACTGGGTAATTATACTGTATTTTATAATTACCTACATTAATTACTTTTACTTATAATCTTTGTATATAGGTTCATATTATTCTTTCAGCCTAAAGAACTTCTTTGTATTTTTTGTAAGGCAGCTCTGCTTGCAACACATTCTGTTTTTGTTATCTGGAAATATCTTTATTTTACCTTCATTTTTGAAAAGTGAAATAACCAAAATTATTTCATTTTGAATATTTCAAATTATTTTGATAATGATTATTGAAATAATTTTGATGAACATAAGATTCTTGGTTAATAGGGTTTCTTTTACCAGTAAATTAAGTATGTCATTCCTCTGCCTTTTGACTTATTGTTTCTGATTAGTCTCAGCTATTAACCTTACTGGGGCTCCCTTATATACAATGAATGATTTTTCTCTTGTTCCTTTCAAGATTTTTTTTTCTTTTAGCATTTTTACCTTGATGTGTCTGGGAGTAGATTGACTTTTTTATCCTACAAGGAGTCTTTTTGAGGTTCTTAGATGTATAATGTTTTTCAAATAATTTAGAAAAGTTTCAGCCAATATTTCTGTGAATGTTTTCTCCTTTCTCTCCTCTCCTTCTAATATTCCCATAATGCATTTGTTGGTGTGATTAATAGTATCCTACCTTTGAGACTTTTTACTTTTCTTCAGTTTTTTTCCTCCCTCTTTTTCCTCAACATTTGTAATTATCTTCTTGCTTTCCATCATCAGTATCTTACCTCCTCAAAATTTCTTTATTAAATAAACCCATATTAATATTTCTGAGACATTGCTTTATGCATATTCTTTCTCAACTTGGAAGTTTCCAGTGGCTCTCCGTTGTCTACACGGCAAATCTGTCTATAGATTGCCATTATATGGCTCTTTTGTACCTCATCAGCATTCTTTCCTCTCTTCTTCTACATTAATCTTTTAATCTACCCAGTTTGGCTTATGCATTGTTCTCTCATCATACTGGGTATATTCTCTCAACATTCTGCCTTATGTCTTTTCTTATACTCTCCTAGCCAACTTTTATCTTTTAGTTATTAGTCTAATATCTAGGAAGTCTTCTGTAAAATTCTACAAAATCTTCTGTTACAAAAGGAAACCACAGTTTTATTCTCTACTCCTAAAGTACTTCATGTCTATCAGTCATTTATGGTACCTAATATTATCATTTTCAATTTTTTTTTGTTTAGTAAATTTTAAGCTTGGTAGTTATTTTTGTGTACCCCCTCACTTACTACAATACTGTGAAAATAAGCAATAGCAATAAACACAGTTATTGATACTGTTGTTTTATACCAAATGACATTTAAGCATATTTCAGTTACTAACAGGCAATAAATATAATCAAAGCAGAAAGCTTTCACCTTCAAATAAATCAGAGTTGGAAATTGAAGCAAAACATTAGTTAATTTAACAATGATTCTTTTCTACTAAAATCAGTGCATGATACTGATGTTTACTGATTGAAAAATAGTACTTGGTTCCATATATATATGTATATATGTACATATATATATGCAATTGCAAAAATGCTGTTTTGGTCAACTAACAGTTTGACAGTTACTAGAGAAGCACTGGGTAGAAAAAATATCAACTGAGAATAATGGGTTTCTGTGCTAAGTCTGTTACTTCTTTTAATTCTCTAATTCCATTCAATCCCTGACTAGCTCTAAGACTACTGTATAGAATGAGGCCCTGAGCCAAAGTTGTCCCTTTGTAATGATCTATATTTAGTGTTAACAGTTCTTTTTCTTATATAATATAGATACTTTTAATCCTGTTTTACAGTATAAATGATATTGGTCAATATTTATTATTGAGTTGCTTCTTCAGTTGACATAGGGTAAAAGAAAAAGAAGGAAATTTCAAAAAACATGCAAAGGAGCAGATAAGGTATACTGTATGTGGATAGCCATTAAACAAATTGGATAAAACTGTCCTGACTTTTGAGTTGGATTTGTCTTTGCCATTCTGAAACTGTGATGAAATTTTAACTTATATGCATGTAAACATCTCTCTACATGATAGGTTTCTTTGTCTACAAGTAGCTCTGTCAGTGTAAGAATATTTATTAAAATAAAAGGCATCATCTTAAAAAACAGATTAATAAGCAAAATTTTAACTATAAAAATAAAGCTTACTTCTGTCTATGACATACTTATTTCCATTTTCAACTCTTCTTGATATTTTATTCAAGCTCTTATGGAATCTGAACATAATCTTTCCTTTATAAGAAACTTATTTTTGTTTTATGTAGAGTTCATCATTAAAATTTTTAAAAATCTTGAAATATATCACCTGTGTTCATTGTATAGTGACCTTTCCTTTAAATGAATTTGATGAAAATGCAATGATTTTCATAGTGTATCATAAGTTTTAAGTGACAAGTCTTTCTGCATGTGAAAGGGTTTTCTTGTTTCATAGGTGAAAATTTTAAAGCCTAGTGTGGATTTTCATAATACATTTCATTATGCAGATCAGTATATATGTGTGTGTCTTCAATTCTGCAGTTGTTTATCATGAAACGTATGTAATTAAAAAAACCTTATATAATACTAGATTTATACATAGAGAATGTGAAGCAATAAAAATATATTTACAAATAACTATTGATTATATAACAGTCAATTAGGGCTCAATAAACCATTTATAAATTTAACAAGAATGTTAGAATGCATAGAGACATGTCTATCTGATTATGAAAAATACATAATTACTTAAAAAATTCCTTTAAAAAATTCTCATGGATAAGTAGAATTTAATTTATATTTAATAAAATCCTTTTCTTTCTTTAGGAAAAAGTCAAAGAGAAGGAAGAAAACCTGAATCTTGCAAACCAATTCTTAAAGTAGAATACAAGACTTGTAGAAACAGGTATGCATTTTTACTTGGGGGTTATGGAAAAATATGTAAGAAAGAGCTACAAGAAATACAGATATCCTTTAATGTTTATATACTGTTAAGTTTTACATAATTAACTAACATTAACAGCATTGTTCCTTGATAACATTTATTATTCAATGAATATGTATATGATGTCAATATTACAAATAGTAACTCTTAAATATTTAAAGATTTATATGAATATTCAGATAAGTATTATATACATTAATTTTAATACTGCAGGGCTTTTGGGCCATGCAATTGCAAGTAGCAATCATTTAGCATTATTAAACAGCAAAAGCTATTTACCTATTAGTATTATATATGAATTAAATATATAAGTCTCTGTACTTTAAGATCTTACATTTTGAATTTGGAAAGATTAAAGCTAGTTGGGAATAGAAACATTTATGTATATTGGTATAATACAATATAAATTAAGATACTAAATTTTAAGATATAGAAAATTATAAAATTTAATAAAATTTATCTTATATCTATAGAAGCCATATTCAATACATCAGCAATGTTCTTTATACTTAGAGTAATCATCAGTGGCAGTATTCACATCCAGAGTTACCATAATTACAAATCTTGTGTAGACCTTAGTTTTAAGGTCTAAATTGGATAATTCTACTTTATATTACTTAAATGCTCACACTAGAATATTTTCCTGTCACCACAGGTACATATAATATTTGCTTATAGCTGCTATTCTCAAAGTATGATAGATAGATGGAGCAAAACCTCTTTAGCCTAATGTTACTATGCATAACTAGTAAAAATAACCACAGTTTTATTACTATTGTAACTAAAGTATTAAAACATTTAAAATTAAATCATTATGGATGAAAATATTTTACATGTATTCTTTCCTTCTTAAAACAGTGTTTATGACTTTAACTTTGCTTGAGTCTTCAGGCTCAATATTATTTACATCCATTGTTATACAGTGTTGCACTTCAAGGGCACCTAACCTTGCCTAAAGGGAGTACCGAGGAGAACAGAGAAGGAAGAAATCACTGAAATTCTTAGGAAAGGAGATGCCTGAGATGGGATTTTAAGGGATGGAGGATAGGATGGTTCCAGATGAAGGGAGAAAAGGATAAACATAAAGCAAAGGTAATTCAGAAATCAGGAATTCAAGGCAAGATAGTTTAACATAATGATTAAGATCATTGGAGTAAAACAGCTGTGTGACCTTGAAAATTAACTTTTTAAAAATTTAATTTTCTCATCAACAGTACCTGTCTCAACATGATGTTTGTAACATCATAAATTTGATGAGAGGCCCACAGTGGATTTCTTAAAANGAAATCAGGAATTCAAGGCAAGATAGTTTAACATAATGATTAAGATCATTGGAGTAAAACAGCTGTGTGACCTTGAAAATTAACTTTTTAAAAATTTAATTTTCTCATCAACAGTACCTGTCTCAACATGATGTTTGTAACATCATAAATTTGATGAGAGGCCCACAGTGGATTTCTTAAAAAGCAGTTATTGTTATCATCAAAGCTTTGTTTTTTCACCCTGTTAATATTTTTCTATGATGTTCTAGTTATTGGTAGTTGAAGTTTGTATAGAAATAATTGATTTCTAATGTGAAATAATTATGATTAGTAATATAAGTAATATGATTAGTAATATCAGGCCACTTACTGTGTACTGTAGAACACTGTTCTATTTGTTGTGATTTACAACTGTATTAGAAGCAGTGGATCCATAGCTCAGAACACAAAGAGACTACAAAAACAGAGGAGCACTGAAGTTGAGTCCACAGCAAAGTGGGCTGTAGTCTGGAAGTGGAAATAAATCTATTTCTGCTCCTTCTCGTACATAGCAGATACGTTGTGAAGTGAGGAAAATGGGATGGCTTTAGCAGGAGCAGGAAGAGCTCCTTTATAAGAAGAGCCTTACCTAAAGTGTGCAGGGCTTCCCTGGTGTCTCAGACGGTAAAGCATCTACCTGCAATGTGGAAGATCTGGGTTCAATCCCTGGGTCAGGAAGATCCCCTGGAGAAGGAAATGGCAACCCACTCCAGTACTCTTGCCTGGAAAATCCCATGGGTGGAGGGGCCTGGTAGGCTCCATGGGGTCACAAAGAGTCAGACATGACTGAGTGATTTCACTTTCCTTCACCATGTATGCTGCAGCAGCTGGGCCTCTTAAAGGCCTACACAGGTAACAGGTGTAAAGCATATGTTTTCTGTTTAACATTATCTTGGACTAGCCATTCACAAACTTGCTTAGGAATCATTGGTCCCTAATCAGGAATTTGCTTGCCACAACTCTAGTCAAAATGGCCTCAGGCTTAATAATTTTATCCTTTTAAAAAAAAGCAAATAATGATCTCTTTATCTGCTATCACTAGCATTATCAGGTTCTCTGTTAATAAAAATTACTCTCTGCTGATTTTTTAATCCCTTTCTATTGTAGCCACCTACAGATAGACTTCATGTGTGGTTAAATTCTCCAAGCTTTAGTACACCCATCTATTAAATGAGGATAATAGTAGTAGTTCCTGATTGGTATATCTTGAGGATTAAATACAATAATGCATTTGAAGCTCTTCACAAAATACCTGGAGCATCATAAATACTCAAGAGATGTTATACATTTGTTATATTACACAGTTTATCATTTAATCCATTTGCCTTCATTGAGACAAAATCTCAATGCTTTTTATTGTATTATCTATTTTATAAATTATACAGTAGCCTTTTTTTTCTCTTGGCGTACAGTTCTGTGGATTTTTTTTTTAGCAAATGTATAGATTCTTGAAATTGCCACCACAATAAGAATACAGAAAATTTCCATATGCATCAAATTATCTTTGCAGTTTGTAATTGTTATCCCTTAACAATCACACCTTTCCCCACTCCTAATCTCTGGAAACCAGTGATCTGTACTTTGTCACTATAGTTTTGGCTTTTTGAGCTGTCATGTAAGTGTAGTTACATATTATATAACTTTTGATCCTAGCTTCTTTTCCTCACATAATGATACAAAGACTCAAGGAAAGTAAACTAGAGCATTTTCCCATATTTAGTTTACAACTCAATTATTTGTGTGAAAATACTGACAAAACTTTACATATAAAATGCCTTCAGTAATTTTTATTTAAGTTTTGATGAAAACTTTTTAAACAACTTTTTGGTTATTATATAGTCAGCATAAGATTAGCAAATGTCCCTTTGATATTGTTTGGTACTATATACAATACAATATGGAAAAGAACAGGGATTCTTATAGAGTGAGTTCTAGAAACAAGTAGATTCTTCAGTTTAGGATAGGAATAGAAGTGACTTATTTAGTGAAGCATATATTATCAAGGAATTTGGTACAATAAAAGTGTCTAGTTCCTTTAAAAATTTTTTGGAGAATATTTTCAGTCTGGTCTTTACTTATTAAAAAATGCTTCATAGCCACACACATTTTCTTTTATATACATATGCTGGAGGTACAGATATTTGAGAAAAGAAAAATGAAAAGTTATGAAAATATTTAATAACTTTCTGACAGCTATAATATTTTATGATCATCTTAGCTCCCCTCTATTATCTAACTGTAACTTGCAGTTAAAAGAAATGAAAAAGTTTGTTCCAAGTTAGTTTTACAAGCTAAATAAGATTGGCTTACCCTAGGTAAAAGTGAGAAGATCACATTTATTTCTGGTGAATTGTTTTCCCTTTTCATGTAGTTTTCTCCATCTTCTCGTCATAACCCTTTTATACAGAAACACCATTATGTAGACTTTTCATGTTACTCTCCACCATTCTGGGCTTGCCATTGTCACATTTCATTTTATATTGAAATTTGCTTCTATTTCTTTGTGATTTGAACCCCACATGCCTACTGGTTAATATGATAAACTAATATTGTCTAACATTCTAATAGTAGTAATTTAGAGTTTGGGAACTAACCATATGTGATGTTCTTTTGAGTCAGTGAGCGTCTTTCCCCTGACCATCCTCACTGCCTTTTTCCCATCTCACCTCAACATCTTCAGACTGATTCATTAGTAATTTTAACAGTGAAAATGTACATCAAGTAAAAGGGAAATAGAATAGTAAATTTGTCGGGTGAGATATTTGGGGGCAGAAAAGGCTTTTGCTCTGACAACTATTGTACATAATCCCTACCAAAGTCCATTCTTTTTTGCCTCAGTCCTGTGACATTGTGTCATCCTAAAGAACTCTGTCTCATTTTTTTTCCTTTGTAGTGAACCATTCATAATATTTTCTGGTGGACTGTCCTATGACAAAGCTTGCAGAAGACCAAGTTTAACCATCATGCATGGAAAAGCAATTACAGTGCTTGAAATGGATCACCCTATTGTTGAATTTCTGACTTTGTGTGAAACACCCTATCCAAATGGTAAGTAACTAAAATGAAGTGATGTTGAAAAATAATTTTTGAAATGATAAGTTCCTAACAAAATTAAGCTTAAATATTTTTAGTTTTGGCAGCTGACATCTACTGTGATACAACACTGTGAGCTACAGGTGCTGGAGCAGGCTCTGCAACTGTACCTACTTGACAGACTGGAAGTAAGACAAATGTAGTGCAACAGTGCTGGAGTTTCAGGTTCTAATATCAGGTAAGTGCTTTAAACTTTGATAAGGATGGTGGAAGCTGAGCTGGGAGGGTCCGATCGGGGTCCGGGGTGAAATCACTTGGAGAAACTGAGGTCTCCTAATAGCCTCTCCTAGACCAGCTCCACCCATCCCATTCCTGTGCCGATCAAAGTTAAAGCACTTACCTGATATCAGTGATCTGTAACTCTGGCGGTGCTGCATGTTTCACATCTGACTTTGCTTCAGATGCAACTGCAGCACCTGTGATTACTCTGGGATTGCTGATGTGTGGTTAGTGATTTATTCCAATTTTGAGAAAAATCAGAAGAGTCTTTGAGAGGAGAGGTGCTTAGGTATTTTTATCATCACAAATATAAAGACTTTTTATAAACAAAATCTAGTCTAAAGTTACATGCAAACTGTATAACGGAATCTAATGATGAAAAATATCTTAATGAAATCTAGAAATTGAGATGGATGAAATGCAAAAGGGGAAATATGAGTTTATAATTTAAAAACATATGTGTATATATATATATATACACACACACACATAAATTACTGTATTTTCCAGAGAGAAAATATAGATGTAGAGAGAACATTGTACTTGGAGACAGAATATTTGCGTTTATGAATTATCTCTGTCACTAGCCATGTGACTTTGGACAAATCACTTCATATTTATCATTTATACGAAAAATATGATATTGACTCCACATGATTATTAGAAGGCCAGAGGGACTCATCCTGTAATCTATAAAGATAAATAGTTTTATTATAAATGTATTAATTTGTTTTAAATTACTGAGTTTCATGTTTAAAACCTTAGAATAAAGTGATATGAAATAAAAACAAATGTGGCACTTTATTCTGAGTTGCCAGTGGCAGACAAATTACCTGTTTGTTAACTAACCACAAATATTTATTGGATGCTTCTATGGCCTCATTATAATAAGAACTTGGTGAGGAAATGGATGAAGTATGAAACCGATCTCTGATGTCAAATTGCAGATAATCTGGGCACAAAAGGAAGATAATTATGACTTAAGCTTAAAACATATTACATCTTAATTAAGTGCAGAGTTATGAGTCAGAGTTTAAATAATGTGTTAATTTATAGTTTAGTCAGGTATTTGATGACAAATATTGCATGAAATATTCATGCAAAGCTTATAGAAAATGTAAGATCTAGATAGGGCTTGAAGAATGACTTGGGCCTTGAAAATAATATTTAGTAAAGGTTTTAGAAATTGTGAATTTGCTAGAGTGGGATCAATTCAGAGAGAAGATTGAAAGCCTTTTGTAGATATTTGGAAATAGGGAACTACAGAGGAATTTGGAGGAAATATTAAGTGAAAGAAAGCAGTGTTTTAGTGGTGGGTTTGAAGAGAGAGACTGAAATCTAAAACTTTGGATTCCAGCTGGGGAGGCTTTGTGATAGTATGCACTAAAATGATCAAGCCATGACATCTTGATCTGCTGCTTATAGGAGTGGAAAATGAAAACCCATTGAATTTGGTCAGCAGTTGGATTAGGGAATGATATGAGTCAAAGATAACATTTTAGGAATAGTGGTTTTATAAGCAGTAATAACAGTTCTTGGGAGTAGAGAAAGATAAATTTGAGTCAGTACAGTTGTTTAGAGCATAAAAAAAAGAGGGAGGAGGTCTTTACTATTTATTTTTGAATCATAATATAGATGCTCTTTGGAGTTATGAGAGTGAATGATAAATGAACAAAGAATGAACGAACAGAGGACCAAAAACTTAGGTTAGGAAAATGCCTTCTTCAAGAAAGAAGGTGTGCATGCCAGCAATCGAAACTGAAAATGTGTGGTTTCAAAGCTCAAACACTATATGTATATATACATTTCTGCACATCAGTAGAGATGTTAGGACAATTTCTAGTAATGTTAAACAAATTATAAATGTACTGTAACCAAGTCTAATTACTGCCAAACCGTGTACATTACTTTGCTTTTCAGAGAAATGGTAATGAGGGTGGAACTTTATATGTATTAGGAGCTAGGAGAAATTTTACTTGACTCAGTAAAATATAAGTGTATTTTATTAACTATTTCGGATTAAAGCAATAGAACATGAAAACTCAAGAAAAGAACCCTACAGTATGCCACAGTATATAATGAAAACTTTCTCACTGCCCTTTCAGAGGCAACCGCTATTACTAAGTTTCTTATGTGTTCTCCCACAAATAATGTATGCATGTGTGCTTATTTATGTATATATACATTATCTCTTTTGTAAGATGACAGCATACTCTGTTATCACACTTGTCACTTAACAGTATATTTTAATTATGATTCCATATTACAAATACGGAACTATTATATTCTGTTTAGCCACATAGTGATAAATGTTATGCATATATTAAACAAAATACCTTTAGTAACAGTTTTTAATATTGCTGCATCATTTGTGACATCTGAGAGTTCAACCGATTTCTCAAAGTACAGAAATGCCTAATCCTCTTACCTCACAGGGCTTTGCCCAGAGTAATTAACCAATAATACTCAGAATTTGTCAGTTTCACATCTATATTTAATTGTATCTGGTCTTCTGCAAGTATCATAAATAATGCATTTCTCTTTAGAGAAATAGTAATTATGATAAAGCTTTTCAACTTTCTTGTTGGGAGCTAGGGTTAAAAGGCTGAGCCTGTTCAAAGGCAACCAATCTAATGAAGAAAGTAATGCAGTTGGCATCTAGTGAGTACCTACTATAAGCCAGGCTTTGCATTAAACATCTTGAAAGTGAAAGTGTTAGTCTCTCAGTTGTGTCTGACTCTCTGCGACCCCATGGCTGTAGCCCACTATGCTCCTCTGTCTGTGGAATTCTCGAGGCACGAATACTAGAGTGGGTTGCCATTTCCTTCTCCAAAGGGTCTTCCCCACCCAGGAACCGAACCCGGCCTCCCACATTACAGGCAGATTCTTTAGCATCTGAGCCACCACGGAAGCTCACTAAATATATAAAGATGTATATTAAGTATCTTTATATACATGTAATCTTCATAACAGTCTGCTACTGCTAAGTGGCTTCAGTCGTGTCCAACTCTGTGCGACCCCATAGACAGCAGCCCACCAGGCACCCCCGTCCCTGGGATTCTCCAGGCAAGGACACTGGAGTGGGTTGCCATTTCCATCTCCAAGGCATGAAAGTGAAAAGTGAAAGTGAAGTGGCTCAGTTGTGTCTGACTCTTCGCAACCCCATGGACTGCAGCCTACCAGGCTCCTCCATCCATGGGATTTTTTCAGGCAAGAGTACTGGAGTGAGTTGCTATTGCTAAGGTAGATATTATTTTGCCATTTCTGTATAAAGAAATTAAAAATCAAAAAAGTTGACTAATTTGTCTAGGGTCAAACTTTTAATAAATAAACCCAAATTGAAGCTAACACTGACTCAAAGGAAATCTTTTTATTCAGTGATTACCACACATAGTATACCAAGTACTTCTACAAAGGTGAAATTTTTGCTATCGGTTTTTATTATTTGAAAAGAGACCATAATCTATAACAGATGTACTACTATAAAAATAATAATTTGTGACTTTTACTCCTTCATACCAGTGTCTCACCTATTTTATTTTTGTAGCCATTGCTTCCCATCCAGTGAATTTCCTAGAGAGGGTTGAGAAGACAAAGAGGAAACTAGTAGTATTCTTTAAGCTGATAAACAAAACTCCAAGCCCCAAAAGTATTGAAATAATGTTGAAAACTTCAAAAAACTATAAAGGTGAAGGGGGAAATGCCTCAGTTTGAAAAAAGTTTGAGTAGTAAATAATATAAGAACTGTATATTGTTGTATAAATTTTCACCCAAACAAAGGCAGACTCCTCAGTTTTTTTGTGTGATTTTTTTTCTAGTTTTTCTCTCATAGCCTGTGGCTTAAAAATTAAATACAAATAGGTTCTAGAGCTTCTCAGAACTGGAAGGGCTGTGAAGATCATATATTTTACTTCACTATTCAAGCCATGAGTACTCTTGAATACAGAGTTCCTGCCAAGTGCTTTTGAATTTAGGAATAACTCTTAAACTAGCCAGAGGGAGAAAGGGAGGGTTGAATTTTAAGAACTTGAAAATCCTAGGCTATCCTCAGATTCTGTTTTTTGCAATATACTTGGGCACATAGTATGTGGTCTTTAAGCACTGTTAAATCACATTGAATTGAAAGCAATCTTTTTAGTATAAGGAGTGTTGCTGTCATAGGGAGGTGAATATGTATCATGTGTTAGAGAAACAGAACTATGTCTTTAGTATATCTCTCTGTAGGCATGAAATCAGATCTGGAATGGAAGGTTGTGGAAGACTAAGATAAATGTGAAGTGGAGGTGACACTCACTTCAAATAATCTACTACTGTCATGATTATTGAGATATATTTAACGTTATGCTCTGTAGCTTCTCATTTTTTCCTTGCTCTCTATAATGATCTTAAATATTGTTTGAGAAGCACATTTTTTTAATATGCTCTTTATTACTTCTTACTTTGGCTTATATTTTGGTCTTCTCAAATCATTTAAATAACATTTGTACAGGAGATAAAGGAAATACAAATGTGGTGATTTTATAAACATTTTATAAAATGTTAAACATGAAAACTTTTCCATTTTTTTTCTACTTGTAGAATTTCAAGAACCTTATGCTGTTGCAGTACTTCTGGAGAAAGATCTCATTGTAGTTGATCTGACACAAAGCAAGTAAGTTGTCCATGTATAGATTAACACTAACTCTATTGCAATTGAAATATAGCAGGAAATTATAGGTAATTTGGCATTAGATTTCTTTAGGTGGCAAATATTCTTTATGTGGAATATTGTTTTCTTAGAATTACATAAATATAATTTGGTTCAGTAATGAAAACTAAACCAGAAGAGTTTAGGGGACACTGAAAATTTTGCAATATATTTTAAAGGCAGCCTCTAATGTTTAGAAAGAGGCATTTGGAGACTCAGAACAAATAAAATGGATCTCATTTCTGCCATTTCCCTAAGTAAAAACAGTTGTCATAAAATCTTGCAGGAGGTACTGTCTGGCCATCTACTGACCCTTTCAAAGGAAAATTCATGTGATAAAAGTATTACTGGACTACTGTGGCAGACAATATAGATTATCAGGATCTGGAAGGAAGAGGAAATAGATACCTTATACTTTCTTTTTTTCATTATGTTGTGGGCAATGGAAAAAAATATAAAATATTGCTGTTAGAGTGGCACTCACTTGACTTTGACAAACCCTGTCTTCCTGGTACATATTTTCATTATCAAATATGACAGGCATGAAGCTCATTTTCTTTCATCCTATGTTCTAGATACTCTGATCATTTTTAAGTTCCTTATATTTACAGAGCTTTTGTACATTCTCCCTCTT
>SJYA01000194.1:1439481-1463526 GCA_006410615.1 Neotragus moschatus
GTAATGAGGGTGGAACTTTATATGTATTAGGAGCTAGGAGAAATTTTACTTGACTCAGTAAAATATAAGTGTATTTTATTAACTATTTCGGATTAAAGCAATAGAACATGAAAACTCCAGAAAAGAACCCTACAGTATGCCACAGTATATAATGAAAACTTTCTCACTGCCCTTTCAGAGGCAACCGCTATTACTAAGTTTCTTATGTGTTCTCCCACAAATAATGTATGCATGTGTGCTTATTTATGTATATATACATTATCTCTTTTGTAAGATGACAGCATACTCTGTTATCACACTTGTCACTTAACAGTATATTTTAATTATGATTCCATATTACAAATACGGAACTATTATATTCTGTTTAGCCACATAGTGATAAATGTTATGCATATATTAAACAAAATACCTTTAGTAACAGTTTTTAATATTGCTGCATCATTTGTGACATCTGAGAGTTCAACCGATTTCTCAAAGTACAGAAATGCCTAATCCTCTTACCTCACAGGGCTTTGCCCAGAGTAATTAACCAATAATACTCAGAATTTGTCAGTTTCACATCTATATTTAATTGTATCTGGTCTTCTGCAAGTATCATAAATAATGCATTTCTCTTTAAAGAAATAGTAATTATGATAAAGCTTTTCAACTTTCTTGTTGGGAGCTAGGGTTAAAAGACTGAGCCTGTTCAAAGGCAACCAATCTAATGAAGAAAGTAATGCAGTTGGCATCTAGTGAGTACCTACTATAAGCCAGGCTTTGCATTAAACATCTTGAAAGTGAAAGTGTTAGTCTCTCAGTTGTGTCTGACTCTCTGCGACCCCATGGCTGTAGCCCACTGTGCTCCTCTGTCTGTGGAATTCTCAAGGCACGAATACTAGAGTGGGTTGCCATTTCCTTCTCCAAGGGGTCTTCCCCACCCAGGAACCGAACCCGGCCTCCCACATTACCGGCAGATTCTTTAGCATCTGAGCCACCACAGAAGCTCACTAAATATATAAAGATGTATATTAAGTATCTTTATATACATCTAATCTTCATAACAGTCTGCTACTGCTAAGTGGCTTCAGTCGTGTCCAACTCTGTGCGACCCATAGACAGCAGCGCACCAGGCACCTCCGTCCCTGGGATTCTCCAGGCAAGGACACTGGAGTGGGTTGCCATTTCCTTCTCCAAGGCATGAAAGTGAAAAGTGAAAGTGAGGTGGCTCAGTTGTGTCTGACTCTTCGCGACCCCATGGACTGCAGCCTACCAGGCTCCTCCATCCATGGGATTTTCCAGGCAAGAGTACTGGAGTGAGTTGCTATTGCTAAGGTAGATATTATTTTGCCATTTCAATGTATAAAGAAATTGAAAATCAAAAAAGTTGACTAATTTGTCTATGGTCAAACTTTTAATAAATAAACCCAAATTGAAGCTAACACTGACTCAAAGGAAATCTTTTTATTCAGTGGTTACCACACATAGTATACCAAGTACTTCTACAAAGGTGAAATTTTTGCTATCGGTTTTTATTATTTGAAAAGAAACCATAATCTATAACAGATGTACTACTATAAAAATAATAATTTGTGACTTTTACTCCTTCATACCAGTGTCTCACCTATTTTATTTTTGTAGCCATTGCTTCCCATCCAGTGAATTTCCTAGAGAGGGTTGAGAAGACAAAGAGGAAACTAGTAGTATTCTTTAAGCTGATAAACAAAACTCCAAGCCCCAAAAGTATTGAAATAATGTTGAAAACTTCAAAAAACTATAAAGGTGAAGGGGGAAATGCCTCAGTTTGAAAAAAGTTTGAGTAGTAAATAATATAAGAACTGTATATTATTGTATAAATTTTCACCCAAACAAAGGCAGACTCCTCAGTTTTTTTGTGTGATTTTTTTTCTAGTTTTTCTCTCATAGCCTGTGGCTTAAAAATTAAATACAAATAGGTTCTAGAGCTTCTCAGAACTGGAAGGGCTGTGAAGATCATATATTTTACTTCACTATTCAAGCCATGAGTACTCTTGAATACAGAGTTCCTGCCAAGTGCTTTTGAATTTAGGAATAACTCTTAAACTAGCCAGAGGGAGAAAGGGAGGGTTGAATTTTAAGAACTTGAAAATCCTAGGCTATCCTCAGATTCTGTTTTTTGCAATATACTTGGGCACATAGTATGTGGTCTTTAAGCACTGTTAAATCACATTGAATTGAAAGCAATCTTTTTAGTATAAGGAGTGTTGCTGTCATAGGGAGGTGAATATGTATCATGTGTTAGAGAAACAGAACTATGTCTTTAGTATATCTCTCTGTAGGCATGAAATCAGATCTGGAATGGAAGGTTGTGGAAGACTAAGATAAATGTGAAGTGGAGGTGACACTCACTTCAAATAATCTACTACTGTCATGATTATTGAGATATATTTAACGTTATGCTCTGTAGCTTCTCATTTTTTCCTTGCTCTCTATAATGATCTTAAATATTGTTTGAGAAGCACATTTTTTTAATATGCTCTTTATTACTTCTTACTTTGGCTTATATTTTGGTCTTCTCAAATCATTTAAATAACATTTGTACAGGAGATAGAGGAAATACAAATGTGGTGATTTTATAAACATTTTATAAAATGTTAAACATGAAAACTTTTCCATTTTTTTTCTACTTGTAGAATTTCAAGAACCTTATGCTGTTGCAGTACTTCTGGAGAAAGATCTCATTGTAGTTGATCTGACACAAAGCAAGTAAGTTGTCCATGTATAGATTAACACTAACTCTATTGCAATTGAAATATAGCAGGAAATTATAGGTAATTTGGCATTAGATTTCTTTAGGTGGCAAATATTCTTTATGTGGAATATTGTTTTCTTAGAATTACATAAATATAATTTGGTTCAGTAATGAAAACTAAACCAGAAGAGTTTAGGGGACACTGAAAATTTTGCAATATATTTTAAAGGCAGCCTCTAATGTTTAGAAAGAGGCATTTGGAGACTCAGAACAAATAAAATGGATCTCATTTCTGCCATTTCCCTAAGTAAAAACAGTTGTCATAAAATCTTGCAGGAGGTACTGTCTGGCCATCTACTGACCCTTTCAAAGGAAAATTCATGTGATAAAAGTATTACTGGACTACTGTGGCAGACAATATAGATTATCAGGATCTGGAAGGAAGAGGAAATAGATACCTTATACTTTCTTTTTTTCATTATGTTGTGGGCAATGGAAAAAAATATAAAATATTGCTGTTAGAGTGGCACTCACTTGACTTTGACAAACCCTGTCTTCCTGGTACATATTTTCATTATCAAATATGACAGGCATGAAGCTCATTTTCTTTCATCCTATGTTCTAGATACTCTGATCATTTTTAAGTTCCTTATATTTACAGAGCTTTTGTACATTCTCCCTCTTCTGCATGGAATAATTTTCTATTCCTTTTTCTCCTTATTAACATCTGTAAGAATCTCAACTCAGATATCATTTCCTCATTTAAAGAAAACCTTTCATTATCTATATAATTTGGTCAAATATCCTATTAAAGAGCTGTCTTAGACCCATGTACCTGTCATTCATAGCTTTGACACAATGAAATTTTTCACTTGTTATTAAAGATTGTCTCCCTACTAGACTATAGGCCTCATGAAGAACAAGCTTTGTCTCCGCATGAAGTAGATTCTTAATAAATTGTTGTTGAATGAAGTACAATCTGAGTTTTACTTTCAATGTAGTTTGTAAGCGTAAGAGCCAAAGTTCTTTTTTGTGATCATTTGCATCATATAATATTTCAATATTTTGAAAGGGAATAGAATTGGTCCATAATATCACCATAATTGAATTCTGCCTAGCTTCTTTATTTGTCAACATAAAACTGAGTAGATTTTGTGTTCAAGCATGGATTTATGCCTCTTTCTCTTAAGTTCTAATATAGGTTTTATTAAAATACACTTATCTAACCTCACTTGTAGTCAACTTTTCCTTCTGTGCCATATTTATTGGTTCCTCATACCTTGTCTAATTGTCTAACATCCTCCAAGGTCCACTATACTCCTTTTAATACTCACATTCTTTAGTATATATTTACTCTTTTAAAGACTTTTTATTGTGGTAAAATATAACAAAATATTTTTATGCATTCTTATGCTTTCATCATACTTACCTTATGTAAGTATCTGAACTGACATTTTGTTTGCATGTTTTTATCTAATATTTTGCCTTCTTCAGCACTCAGTTTTGTTTTAAAATCTATGCGACTTTCCCATTTTGTTGTCTAATACAAGAAGTTTATTGTGTCAAACACTGAACATGTTCTCTTTCCCTCCAAATAGTTATCCTTTAGCCATGTTTAATGTTAAGTTGTGGCTTAGTCCTCCTTTCCAAGTAAATTTATTCCTCCTTTCTTTTCCATTTAATCCTCTACGTGAAAGCAAGCATTAGAACTTACATTTTTTTCCTCTTCTTGGTTTCTTGGATTTACATTTCTATAACAATTTACGCTTCACATGTAAATTTCATCACATATTTCAGCTATTCTTTCTTAAATAGCTAAAGAAAAGCTATGCCCATATGATAAAGTTATTTTCCCCAAGCATTTTCATGATATTGTTCACTTTCTCAGGAGTCTATCATTGTAACCTCTTGCTATTATCAAATCCCAGGTTGTAGATCTGATCTTTAAGATGATCTACTTATTTTACTTCTAATTCTTCAACATCAAAAACATTGATAATTTCTACTCTGAAACAGGGAATCTCAGATCAGTTTAACCTACTTGCTATTTATTAAACTTAACGTTCTCTTTTGTACATGATTTTTCATATACTACTATTCTTAACTGGGAAACCACTAAAATTGAAGGGAAGAGAGAACCCCTGTCAACACACACATAGACATACATACCATCCTCTTCTGAAGTTTTAACCAAGTTTCTGATTAAGTTTCTTTAATATAGGGAAAATTGTTTTAATAGTCCTCCCCTCATCCCAAAGCACATTGTACAGGCTAAGAACAGATGCAGCATGTATAATACTCAATTCCATCTACCACAGTGCCTGGTATATTCAGTACAGAAGAAGTACACAATATATTGTGGCTCTAAGAGTTCTTAATTTGGTTCCATACTGATATCCCTTTTTAAAATGATAATTGGCTTGAGGATATAAAATTTACTACACCCATATGTCTGCATGCCCACTTTGCTTTCTGATTTACATAGGAAATAATCTTAAACATGTATAATCACACATGTATCTACGTAGTACACACATCTTTCAGTTACTCCATATAAAAGTACAAAATGAAAATACCTACCTATGTATTATGTGCCTTGGAAAGCATGTAAAATTTACTGATATTTTAATACTGTTATAAACATATAGATAAAGCTATACATAAAGTACTTAGTTGATACATTTTAATAAACTAAGTCAACTTTCTGCATCTTTTCAATTTAATATAATTTAGTCTATGTATATTAGAAAGTAATATTGCTGTGGAATTTTGGAATTACAAGAAAGAAAAAGTTTATTCAAGTAAAATTCTACCAGTATTAACAGTACATTTTATAGATTTTTTTTTTTAAAGAGAATTCTTGTTCAGGTGATAATTGTTTATGATGCTTAAAAAACAATTATGTGAAATATATAATCAATATTTAGAAGGCTTTAGGATTTGTTTTATAAAAGTTATTTCATTTGTATATCAAATTTTACATTATAAAATGATACTAATATATTATCTTTGTCTATTAGCTTTCCAATCTTTGAAAATCCATATCCCATGGACATTCATGAATCACCAGTTACGTGCACAGCATACTTTGCTGACTGCCCACCAGATTTGATTCTAGTGCTGTATTCTATAGGAGTCAAGCATAAAAAACAAGGATACAGTAATAAGGTAAAAGCAACAATTAGAAAAGTATTTTCCTGTATTCATGTCCATATCATATGATCATACTTTTAATTTTTTTTCCTATAAAAAGTCAGAAAATGACTTGAACTAAATTATTTTCAAGTCATAAGCTTGTACACCAAAAAAGACAATTTCTGAAAGCCAAATTATCTAAATGCTGTATAGCTTTAAGTCTATAATAATATAAATTTCTTAAATATTAAGTATACAATTATATACTAAGATATAATTACCTGTCATGTAAATTAGTATGTGTGTACTGAGTCACTTCAGTCTTATCCAACTCTTTGTAACCCTGTGGGCTGTAGCCTGCCAGGCTCCTCTGTCTATGGGGATTCTCCAGGCAAGAATACTGGAGTGGGTTGCCATTCCCTTCTCCAGGGGATTTTCCTGACCCAGGGATCGAACCCGTCTCTCATGCAGCTCCTGCCTTGCAGGCGGATTCTTTACCACTGAGCTACCAGGGAAGTCTATGCTAAGTATATGTTTAAACTAACATAAGTTTGAGTAATAGGATGTTACTTTAGATTATTTTACGTGAAAGACTATAGTTTTAAGAAATTCAAGTCAAATCTTTCTAGTTATTTCTTTTCAATCAGTGGTTAATAAGACATAATTATCAAAAGTCATTTGTTAAATAACTTCCTAGAATTCCATTTTATTATATTTAACTACAGGATTAAAATGCCTACAATTTTAATAGATCCCCCATTATAATTTCTGTTATTTGCACAGGACTGTTCAGATGGACAACTCCAGGGGACACAGTTTACATAGTGCTTTGTATTAAATGGCACCACAACAGTTTGGGAGTACATAGACTGTGTGGAAAATGTAGCAACCCTGTGTTTGTATGGTTAAAAATGCTTCTTTGCATTTTTAGATCAATGGAATATTTATTAAAATCTATGTTTTCAGAGGATATTAAGTTATGCACTTGGAATTGTTCAATGAAAGAATTAAAGATAGCTACAAATTTGATTCTTCATTACTCAACAGCTATTTTAAGTGAAACTTTTACTCTTATTTTAAAATATTTTTATTTTAAATTTCTAAGTCATTTAAATTAAAAAAATTAAAGCTTATGATTTCTTCCCATGTAATCTATTTAGGAGTGGCCAATCAGTGGAGGAGCTTGGAACCTTGGCACACAAACATATCCAGAAATCATTATTACTGGGTAAGTGGTTGTGATTTATGAGTTTATCAATTTGTCATCAAAAATATTTCATTGACTATTAACTCTTTTCCATAATTGTGCTCTAGTAATGCTGACAGTTTAAATAAAAATATTAAGACACAGCTTCTGTCCAAAGATTATAACCTTTACAGAAGAGTCAAACCATTGAAAAAATAGCTATATAACAATAAATAAGTATAGATTATAAGACCACATGAAGATCAAAGATAGAAAAATCATGAAAAATTAGTCAATGAAGAATTTCTATAGAATTCATAGACTATTAGCCTTGGAAAGGTCCTTATCAGTATCTCTTGACGCCTTCCAAATCTAGGAGTCACTGCTCTGTATCCCCATTAGGTGGTTATTTAAAGTATATTTCAAAACATAGCACCAGAAATTTTATTACTTCCTATAGCAGTCTACTTCATACTCTAATATTAGGAATAAAAATAGAAACATAGCAACACACAAGATAAGATTTAAAAGATAATAAGGGACTCTGGGGATATAGAATAGATTTAATTTTCCCTATTCTTCCCACAAAGTACAACTAAATCCCCTGGATATTATGTGTTTAAAAACATAATATGATTGAAAAAGATGAAGAGAAACCACACTGGCTAGGGACCCAAGGAATGTCATGGAGGTGAGTTTCCTGGATTTTGTTTTTGTCTCATATATCTGAGAATTGGAACTGAAAAAGCTGGCAACCTGGAACTTCCAGTGGGCACAAACCTGAAAGGCCCAACAAAAGCTAGCTCTCTCTAGCCAAAAGATGAGGAAAGGGGCAGCCTATCAAAATAGAAAATTTTTAGAAAATAATCNTTCATTTGTATATCAAATTTTACATTATAAAATGATACTAATATATTATCTTTGTCTATTAGCTTTCCAATCTTTGAAAATCCATATCCCATGGACATTCATGAATCACCAGTTACGTGCACAGCATACTTTGCTGACTGCCCACCAGATTTGATTCTAGTGCTGTATTCTATAGGAGTCAAGCATAAAAAACAAGGATACAGTAATAAGGTAAAAGCAACAATTAGAAAAGTATTTTCCTGTATTCATGTCCATATCATATGATCATACTTTTAATTTTTTTTCCTATAAAAAGTCAGAAAATGACTTGAACTAAATTATTTTCAAGTCATAAGCTTGTACACCAAAAAAGACAATTTCTGAAAGCCAAATTATCTAAATGCTGTATAGCTTTAAGTCTATAATAATATAAATTTCTTAAATATTAAGTATACAATTATATACTAAGATATAATTACCTGTCATGTAAATTAGTATGTGTGTACTGAGTCACTTCAGTCTTATCCAACTCTTTGTAACCCTGTGGGCTGTAGCCTGCCAGGCTCCTCTGTCTATGGGGATTCTCCAGGCAAGAATACTGGAGTGGGTTGCCATTCCCTTCTCCAGGGGATTTTCCTGACCCAGGGATCGAACCCGTCTCTCATGCAGCTCCTGCCTTGCAGGCGGATTCTTTACCACTGAGCTACCAGGGAAGTCTATGCTAAGTATATGTTTAAACTAACATAAGTTTGAGTAATAGGATGTTACTTTAGATTATTTTACGTGAAAGACTATAGTTTTAAGAAATTCAAGTCAAATCTTTCTAGTTATTTCTTTTCAATCAGTGGTTAATAAGACATAATTATCAAAAGTCATTTGTTAAATAACTTCCTAGAATTCCATTTTATTATATTTAACTACAGGATTAAAATGCCTACAATTTTAATAGATCCCCCATTATAATTTCTGTTATTTGCACAGGACTGTTCAGATGGACAACTCCAGGGGACACAGTTTACATAGTGCTTTGTATTAAATGGCACCACAACAGTTTGGGAGTACATAGACTGTGTGGAAAATGTAGCAACCCTGTGTTTGTATGGTTAAAAATGCTTCTTTGCATTTTTAGATCAATGGAATATTTATTAAAATCTATGTTTTCAGAGGATATTAAGTTATGCACTTGGAATTGTTCAATGAAAGAATTAAAGATAGCTACAAATTTGATTCTTCATTACTCAACAGCTATTTTAAGTGAAACTTTTACTCTTATTTTAAAATATTTTTATTTTAAATTTCTAAGTCATTTAAATTAAAAAAATTAAAGCTTATGATTTCTTCCCATGTAATCTATTTAGGAGTGGCCAATCAGTGGAGGAGCTTGGAACCTTGGCACACAAACATATCCAGAAATCATTATTACTGGGTAAGTGGTTGTGATTTATGAGTTTATCAATTTGTCATCAAAAATATTTCATTGACTATTAACTCTTTTCCATAATTGTGCTCTAGTAATGCTGACAGTTTAAATAAAAATATTAAGACACAGCTTCTGTCCAAAGATTATAACCTTTACAGAAGAGTCAAACCATTGAAAAAATAGCTATATAACAATAAATAAGTATAGATTATAAGACCACATGAAGATCAAAGATAGAAAAATCATGAAAAATTAGTCAATGAAGAATTTCTATAGAATTCATAGACTATTAGCCTTGGAAAGGTCCTTATCAGTATCTCTTGACGCCTTCCAAATCTAGGAGTCACTGCTCTGTATCCCCATTAGGTGGTTATTTAAAGTATATTTCAAAACATAGCACCAGAAATTTTATTACTTCCTATAGCAGTCTACTTCATACTCTAATATTAGGAATAAAAATAGAAACATAGCAACACACAAGATAAGATTTAAAAGATAATAAGGGACTCTGGGGATATAGAATAGATTTAATTTTCCCTATTCTTCCCACAAAGTACAACTAAATCCCCTGGATATTATGTGTTTAAAAACATAATATGATTGAAAAAGATGAAGAGAAACCACACTGGCTAGGGACCCAAGGAATGTCATGGAGGTGAGTTTCCTGGATTTTGTTTTTGTCTCATATATCTGAGAATTGGAACTGAAAAAGCTGGCAACCTGGAACTTCCAGTGGGCACAAACCTGAAAGGCCCAACAAAAGCTAGCTCTCTCTAGCCAAAAGATGAGGAAAGGGGCAGCCTATCAAAACAGAAAATTTTTAGAAAATAATCTTTCTACTGCAGCTAACCACCATAGGAAAAAATTGTGGCCCCACCCCAACCCATTTCATCTAAGACTGAATGGGGAGCCTGGACTTCCACCCTCATCAGGCCACAACAGTGTACCTCAGCTTACCCCAATTCAGTCTCTGAGACTGAGCATAAGTCTGAGTAGGGAGCTGGGACTTTTAACTCTGCTGAGTGGTAATGAAACTCATCACCTGTGGTGACAGAGATCATATGGGGAGACAGAATCCCCAGCACTGCCCAGCAGTAATGAGGAGCCATATACCCTCCCCTTTTTGTGTCAGTGGAAGACCACTGGGGAAGGTGAAAAGAACAGGGCTGAAAAAGTTCATAAGGAAATAATGATGAAAACTTCTCAAATTTGGCAAGAGACATGAACCAAGAGATGGCAGAAGGTGGGTGAGTCACAAGAAGTCCACAAGATACATGATAGTCAAAATACTGAAAACTAAATTACAAGGGAAAAAAAATCATGAAGACAGCAAAAGAGAAATGACACTTTTACCAACAGAGCAAAGCTAATTTGAATGAAGGCAGATTTCCCACTAGAAAACATGGAGGCCAGAGGAAACCTGAATCTTTCAAGTGCAGAAAGAAAAGAACTGGCAACTTAGAATCTTATACCCAGCAAAAATATCTTCTAGAAATTTGAAATTAATACGTTCTAAGATGAGGGAAACTAAGAATTTGTCTATGTCAGACATATCAAAAAGAATGCCAAAAGGAAGTTCTCTAAACAGAAAGCAAATGATAAAAGAAGGAACCTTGGATTATGAGGAAGGAAGGAAGCCCACAGTAAGTAAAAATCTGGGTGAATACAATAGGCTTTCTTGCTTTTGAGTTTTTAAAATTATATTTGATGATTGAAGAAAATATTATGGTTACATTGTTTGATGTGGTTCTACATATGTATAGAGGATATATTTAAGGCAGTTATCATGGGCAAGGGTAAACTGGTATAAAGAAAGATAAAGTTTTTATGTCCTAAGTTGCTTCAGTCATGTCCAACTGTGTGCGACACCTATGGACTGTAGCCTGCCAGGCTCCTCTGTCCATGGGATTCTCCAGACATGAATACTGGAGTAAGTTGCCATGCCTTCCTCCAGGGGATCTTCCCAACCCAGGGATCGAACCTGCATCTCTTATATCTCCTGCCTTCACAGGCAGGTTCTTTAACAGTAGCACCCCTACCTACCTTAAAATGGTAGTATGATAACGTCAGTAGACTATGATAAGTTAAATGAATATATAATGCAGTACCTAATGCAACCCTGTTAAAAAAAAAAAAAACAGGCTAATAGATATACTCAAAACATTACTGACTCATAAAAATGAATGTACTAAAATAATTCAAATAGCCCATAGGAAAGAAGGTGAAAAAACAGTGACAATAAAAGAGGAAAAAACAAAAGAAAAAAAAAGGCAGTGTAATTATTGAAATTTTAAGGCTTAAATGTAAATGGTCTAAATACATTAGTTCAAATGCATTGATTGGCAGAGTAGATTAAAAAATATAACCAAACTGTATGCCATTAACTATACACTCACTTCAAATATAATAGTAATGCCAGGTTAAGAGGAAAAGGACAGAAAAATACTTCATAAGAGTCACTGGAGGGTGACATCAGCAAAATGTCAAAATAAGTAACCCCAGACCTTGTTCTCCCACAGACACACAGATTTAACAACAATATATTGTCTAAAACCCTTTATGAAAACTCTAGAAACCAGTTAGAAAATCATAGTACCCCAGGGGAGCTCAAAGCCAGAACAGCCACTCTGAAATGAGTGAGAACAATCATTTATTTCAGCTGTGTCAGCGCCCCCCACAAATTGGCACAGCTCATGTTCAAGGAGGAATATTAATTAATAAGAAGGAAGTTATGGAATAGACTGTGCATCCAATGTTCCTGCTTTTCAAGGGACTTCCAAAGAGACTAGTTTTTATCTCCCCTCAGTCAGAATACTGATGGAATCTGGATGCCCGGGTATCCACAGAAAACAAGAGAGAGCTCAGTGGCTTGTTGAAATGCCAAGAAACTTGCGATACTACAGACATAATGGATGGAGCAAGAGAGTGCAAGCTTGTGAAAAAAAGAAACCAGCAAACCTCTATAGTTTGGAAATTATACACACAATCCCAGAGAAGATGGATCCCTACTGAAGGTTTGAGAGACCCCAAAGAGCTTGGTGAAGGTCTTCCCTTGTATAAAGCCAGTTGATAACAGGTGGCTGTATTTTCAAATGCTAAATTCACAACATAAAATAACAAGGCACTTTAAAAAAATAGGCAAGCACAGCCCAATCAAAGGAACAAGAAACATGTCTAGAAACTGACCCTAAGAATTTGACATCTGTGATTACATGACAATCCAAAATAATTGTCTCAAAGAAACTGAATGCAGGACCAGAGAACACAGGCAGATAACTCAACAAAATAAGGAAAGTGATGCATGAGTGAAATTAAAATATTAATAGAGAGATAGAAACTATTAAAAGAACCAGAAATAAAGTTTTAAGTGAAAGAATACAATGACTGAATTGAAGATTTTACTGGAGGGGATCAATAGCAGATTTAATCAGAAGAAAGAACCAGCAAACTTAAAGATAGACAATAAGAAATACTGAGTGAGAGGGATAAAGTTAAAAGAATGGGACAGAGGAATTATTTGGAGAAATGTTGGCTAAAAACTTCTCAAATCAGAGGAAGTAAATGGACTTCCCATATTCATTGGATATGTATCAGAATACTCTAGTGAGGATGAACCCAAGGTGGACAACACTGAGACACATTATAAACAAATTGACAAAGAAACAGTCTTAAAAGCAGCAACAGAAAAGCAACTCATTATGTGTATGAAAACTTACATGAGATTATCATTGGATTTCTCAGCAGAAATCTATAGGCTAGAAGGGAGTAGGATGATGTATTTAAAGTGCATTAAGAATAAAAGAAAAACCAGGCATGAACACTGTGTCTGGGAAATTGTACTTCAAAAATGAAGGAGAAATAAAGGCCTTCTAAGATAAACAAAGGGCTTCCCTGATAGCTCAGTTGCTAAAGAATGTACCTGCAATGCAGCAGACCCTGGTTCGATTCCTGGGTCAGAAAACTACCCTGGAGAGGGGAAAGGCAACCCACTCCAGTATTTTGGCCTGGAAAATTCCATGGACTGTATAGTCTACGGGGTCACAAAGAGTCAGACATGACTGAGTGACTTTCACTTTCACTAAGATAAACAAGAACTGAAACCATTTATTAGCAGTACACTTGCCCCACAAGGATTGCTAAATTAGGGAGTCCTTTGAGTTGAAATGAATGAACGTTAGACAACAAAATGAAAGCGTATGAAAATATAAAGCTCTCTGGTAAAAGTAAATACATAGACAAAAGCAGAATCCTGTAACACTGTAGTGGTGGTGAATCACTTTAAATCGAGGTGCTTTTTCTTTATTGAGATAATGGTTTTTCTTTTTCAATCTGACAGTATAATGAAATATATATAGTGATTGATTTTTAAGAATGTTTAACTAGCATCGCATTTCTGGGATAAACCACACTTAGTTTTATGATATATTATCCTTATGCTTTTTAAATTAGATTTGCTAATATTTTGTTGACATTTTTTTTTCTTACATCTATGCTCAAGGGATATTGGTCTGTCATTTTCTTTTCTTGCCATGTTTTTCCCTGGCTTTAGTGTCAGGATAGAGCTGACCTCATGAAATGTGTTGGGAAGTATTCTGTACTCTGTGGCTCGGTGGTAAAGAATCCGCATGCAGTGTAGGAGACCTGAATGTGATCTGTGGGTCGAGAAGATACCCTGCAGAAGGGATAGGCTATCCACACCAGTATTCTTGCTTGGAGAATCCCATGGACAGAGGAGCCTGGCAGGCTACAGTCCATGGGGTCACTAATAGTAATTCAAGTTTTTATACAGTTCAAACAATTATGATTTTCTAATTGACCATACTTAATGCTAATTTATTTCTTATCTAGGCATGCAGATGGATCAATCAAATTTTGGGATGCATCTGCAAGTAAGTTTTTCCTTCTATTATAGAAAAAATCTTGGTTAGTATTTACTCATAGCCATTTACCACTTTTTAGTTTGGAAAGTTAACATTTTAGATACATATTTAGCATACACTTATGGTTGTGTTACCAAAATGCATTTCCTGTAATACTAAATCATTTTAAAGTATTATTCTACTTTACTTTTTTCCTATGATATAGGCAGGACTGAAATCACTCTTTATTAGCAACCTATTATAAGAGGGAAGGTACACTGAAAAAATGTACCAAATTATTCATATGTCAGAGTAACTCTGCTCAAGGAACTTCCTTCACTTCTTCACTCTGTGGTCTTGGAAAAGTGCTTTCGTCCTACTAGTCTTTTTTTTTTTTTTTTTTCTTCCCTTTGCTGCTTGTCTACCAAGTACCTGAGAATCAAAATAAATAATTTGATAAATGTAAATTTTCTTTTGAAATCTTGACAATTACTTAATTTAAGGACAAAAAGTAATCTGTTCAACATTGAAGGACATGCAAAAATATTTAAGACTTGACTATACCCATACATACCCTTCAGAACATTTATAGGGCAAACAGTATGGTAAGAACTCTAAATGTAGTACAACCCAAGTTCTGTTTGATATTGGAAATGGGAAATTTATTTGAACCAGGTAGATTCAGGAATGTATTTTGATGGGGTAACATTTAGTGTGAATTTTGGAAGATAAGATTTTGATAGGACTAGGAGGAGAGAATAAGTGAGTAATGTCTCTTAACTTTGTGAGATGAGTAATCATCAAGGTGGAGGTAACTCTTTGGAAATAAGAATACAGGAGAGTTCTGGAGGTTTGGGTTTTGTTGGAACACCAGGAAATTCAAGTAAAAATGTCCATCAGTTAGGAAGAACAGTCAAGAATGGTATGTAATGAAGAACCAGCATTAAAGTGATACCTGAAGCTATAGAAGTAAACTGAGAAAGACTGTGATAAACAGAAAAGCAGAGGAAAGTTGAGTATTAATGACAGTCTTAGTCTGCAAGCTAGAGTCCTTTAGCAGTGGAACAAAACATCAGCAAAGGAAAATTATTAAAAGATTTAAAACCATGAATTCTGAGGCCCCTTTCTGACCTCACAATAAAGCACAATTGATCAAGGAGAAATTCCAAAGAATGACAGATTTTTTATTTTGATAAACCTTTTCATGTAAATCTGAGTTTGTTTCATGAACACAATTTCACAGTGATATCTTTGCTCATTTCATACCACCTCAAAGTTACTCCTTATCTTTTAAAATGTGACAAGACAGTTTAACACTCTAATGACTTAAGTGCATGCCACCCTGAAAGCATACATGATAATATGTTAGGAAGTTAATTTCTAAATAAAGTATTTTATTATACTCAGAACATATGTTGCAAAAGTTTGTAACATCTTTAATATTTTTACTGTAATCCATTATAACAGCATATCTTCAAACCACTGGATGTTATTGGAGAAATATCAGTCTGCCAATTTTGTGGGATAGGGTCCAGTACAGGAAATGAAGTTATATTTAATTTGAATAGATATGTGTACTGTTGACTCTTAAACAACATGGGAGTCAGTNTTAATATAATACTATTATCTAACTTCCAGATCTTACTCAGTTTAGCCAGTTGTTCCAATAATATTTCATTTAGTAAAAGAAAATCTCAGATTATTTGTTGGATTTTAGCAGTCTATCTTTAGAGTTTTCTCTAGTCTGGCATGGTTGCTAAGTATTTCATGATTGGCATTTTTAGTTCAGGCCAATTGTTTTGTAGAATCTCTTTCATTTTGAATCTGACTAATGTTTCTCATGATTGTTTCAGATTGTGCACTTTTGGCAGGAACTCCCAGATTTTTAGGAATTTTCTCAAGAATCTTTTTTAGGATCAGAGATCTTAATATTGTGGAGCTATCATCCAGTTCTAAAATGGAAATAATATTCCTCCAAATAAATATTCCTGAAAACACTTCACAGACCAGATTTTGAGAAATTATAACTGACTGTTTCCTAACACAGAGCCACTCAGAAATGACCTTTCTAAAATAATCTAGATCATTCCTAATATTGCTAACTGGTAAATTAGAGGTATTTCTCATCTAAAGGAATGTCTAAAAATTTGTTGAGAGGAATCAACTCTTGAATAGCATCAACCTTTCATCTAACAATCAAAAGGGTAACAAGGAAACTTATATTATCATATGTAAAATAGATAACCAAGGGGAATTTGCTGTTTGGCTCAGGAAACTCAACCAAGGGCTCTGTATCAACCTAGAGGGGTGGGATGAGGAGGGAGATGGGAGGGAAGTTCAAAAGGGAGGGAATATATGNTGAATAGCATCAACCTTTCATCTAACAATCAAAAGGGTAACAAGGAAACTTATATTATCATATGTAAAATAGATAACCAAGGGGAATTTGCTGTTTGGCTCAGGAAACTCAACCAAGGGCTCTGTATCAACCTAGAGGGGTGGGATGAGGAGGGAGATGGGAGGGAAGTTCAAAAGGGAGGGAATATATGTGTACCTATGGCTGCTGATTCATGTGGAGGTTTGATAGAAAACAAAATTCTGTAAAGCATTATACTTCAATTAAAATTGTTTTTTAAAAAAGGACTTCTTAATCTTGGAAAAGAAGTAGATTCAGTTGTTTCATTATAAACTTTCTGAGCTCAAGTGTTTTATCAATAAACAAGGGGACTTTTCTGAGGAACACATGAGACAATGCACACAAAGTCCTACATGTTGTTTGGTATACCATATATGTTCAATGAATGTTTATTTTTTCCCTATAGTCTTCCTCCAGCTAAACAGTACTGACATGAGAGCATGACTTTGAATAATTCCTTGTTAAAATGTAGTTAATTTTGTGTTCTTGGATTTTAATTTTTGTGATGTAACAGATATATTGAAAAGGCTTCAACAAATAAAATAATTAAGTGCAAATTGGAAGATAACTATGATTCAATATCTTATAGTAACTCTGCAGATGCTATACAAGCTAAAAACTTCAAAAGTGTTTGAAAAACAGAAGGTAGGAGAAGGAAAACAAACATGTGAGATTGTAGAGGAAGACCCATATGCCATTCAGATGATCTACTGGTGTCCAGAGAGCAGAATATTTTGTGTATCAGGAGTCTCTGCATATGTCATAATTTATAAATTCAGCAGACATGAAATTACAACAGAAATAGTGGTAAGTCATTTAAACATTAACTTTTACATTTCAAGTTATTAAAAGGAAACAATTATCATAGATTCTGACTAGTGCTTAGTATGGTTTTAAGCCATCAAGAGTACAGTATTTGGTCAGTTATCCAATTCATAGAATTTTTAATTGTTTTTGTTACTATGTTAAAAAATAATTTAGTTGAAAGTGACAAAATCAGCTATCAAATTTAGTATTATTAAATAGGATAGACTATGCCTATAGGTTTTATATAGACAGTGATTGATTTATTTTATGTATAAATGTCAAATTAATGCAAGTTTTGTTCTATATCTTTATTAAATTTTTTAGGTTGTCCTTTTTGTCAATTAACTGCCATAAATGACTATCAACTGCAGTAAGATTACTTTAATCTTTTAAATAGCAGCGTTTGCTTTATAGGGTAGAAATAATTATGGGGCTGCTTTACCTAATATTAATTTTTAAACATAATGAAATAGTTCGGAGAAGGCAATGGCACCCCACTCCAGTACTCTTGCCTGGAAAATCCCATGGATGGAGGACCCTGGTGGGCTTCAGTCCATGGGGTCACTAAGTCGAACATGACTGAGTGACTTCACTTTCACCTTTCGCTTTTATGCATTGGAGAAGGAAATGGCAACCCAGTCCAGTGTTCTTGCCTGGAGAATTCTAGGGACGGGGAGGCCTGGTGGGCTGCCGTCTATGGGGTCACACAGAGTCGGACATGACTGAAGTGACTTAGCAATAGCAATAGCAATGAAATAGTTTAATTATTCAAAATAATGATGCTCTTAAGGGATAAGTTAAGTCTAAATAAAGGCATCTGTGTATAATAGGTCTTCTCTACCCACTCCATTTTATCAGAAAATAAAGATTTTTCTATTAAAGGCCTAAATATAACTGCTTTTACCTTAGGGAATAAAATTAAACGTTGCTCTTGGAGTATAGTAGTTAAATCCCAGACATTGGAGTCAGATAAGCCTAGCTTTTAATTCTGGCTTTACCAGTGAATACCTGTGTGACTAAACAAGTCACAAGACCCCATTAGTCAGTAGTATAGTCTGGATAAAGACTCAGCTTCATCACTCATATAATTTCCTGTGTAAATAAAATAGAAAAATAGGAAGTAGTGATAAACTAGAAATTGCAATGCTATTTTCATAGGGCTTTATGATATTATGTTAAAGTCATTAGCAGAGTATCTAAGTGTAGTAAGCACTTGATAATTGTTATTGCCACCAGAGGATTTAAGTGTTAAAATAATTATGAAAATAATTTGGATAACATTGCTGTATTCACTATTCCATAATTTATTTTTTGTAAGCAATTGTTTTCAATGTCAAAAATGCTTATTTTTACAATGAAAGACAATGTTTGTGTTATAAAATTGATTTTTTGAAGCATTGAATGTAGTTATAAAATAATTCTTAAACATTCTTAGCTTTAAAGGGTTTTTTATTCCAATTTAAATTATCATATTTTTTTCATTAAGTAATTCTGACCAAGCTAATGAAATTATATAAGAGCTAAACTAATAAATATGGAATTTATTTTTGAAAATTATACTGAATTAATTCAAAGTCAAGATTGAATGATTTTTTTAAAGCTAAAAAGTTTTGTACAAATAACAATTTATAAGTGTGTTGTGTGTATGTTAATACACATACACATCCAATTTAGTTTCTTTCATTGGACTAACCAGACAAATTCCTCCTTTTATTTGATCATATGTAGAACTGTAATTTATACTTTACCTTAAGGAATATTTATTATATAGAAAATTTATCTCCACTGGTAGGTATTTTTCTTATAATTCTAAAGAATTAAACACATTTTACATTTTTTGTGAATGCCATTTGAATATTTTATGTAACTTACTATTTAATTCAGTTTAGGGTATCTCTACTATTAATTGAAATTGAACTAATCTGTATGATAATTACCAAAAAATGCCAGATATTTTAATATTTTCATTATTATTATTATGACAACCTAGATGAAATCAAAACTTGACTTTTCTTTTTTTAAGTCATTAGAGGTACGACTGCAGTATGATATTGAAGATATTATTACCCCAGAACCAGAAACAAGTCCTCCATTTCCAGATCTTTCATCCCAGCTTCCTTCAAGGAGTCTTTCTGGGAGCACTAACACTGTGGCTAGTGAAGGAGTAACAAAGGACAGTATCCCATGCCTCAAGTAAGAGTTGCCGCCAAATTTTAAAACAACTTTACATGTAATTGTATAATTCTTTGAAACTTGCCAAATGAAATATCCTCTTTTATTAAGTTGTTGTCAAGTGGTCTACAGTCCACCAAGAGGTACCTTGATCTTTTTTGGGACTATCTATGAAAAGAGCCCAGTATTTTTATTCTTTATTAATAATTAATACATTTCCTTCCCTGAAGGACCCTAAAGAAAACATAGCTTTGATAGAGAAGGCTACAAGTGGAGCAAATTTAGAGAGCAAGAACAGGAATTCAGGTTTTGAATATGTTGAACTCAAGTTGGGTTGTGGATTAATGGTCATAGTTCTTAATGTCAGGCATTATAACTTACCTATATGTAACAAATATTGTGTAAGAAAATAATAATAAAAATAATTTAAAATACTACTATCAAAAGAGAAAAAGGAACTCATGAAGTCCAGTGAAGTTCTAGATCTGCCTGACTGAAAAGCTACTTCAAGGAAAGGTTAAGAGATCACAAGTGACTTGGTGTATTTTGAGAAAGCTAGAAGATACTGTTTACCTGCATAATGTCCTCAGTGTATGGTACTGTATATTTCTGTAGGAAGATTATTGTTATGAATTCTGAAAATAAGCATGAGCATATGTATTCGAGCTGTATGTGATGCAATTATTTTTTCTGTTTTTCTAGTGTTAAAACACGACCAGTGCGGATGCCTCCGGGATATCAAGCAGAACTTGTTATTCAGTTGGTGTGGGTGGATGGTGAACCTCCACAGCAGATTACTAGCCTTGCTGTGAGCTCGGCGTATGGAATGTAAGTAGTTAAACATTCTTTCTAATTTGTATAATTTATCTAATATGTTTGATACATTAAATGTTTCTTTTAAAATAATTAAGTCCTAAAAGTGGAAAGAAACCCTTGCCTGGATTTTTATTAGGTTGAAAATTGTATAAGAAAATAGTAATTTAAACGTAAATTGTGGTTAAATGTTCTTTCTTAATGTCAAACTTTTAGTGTTGAGAGGCTGTTAAGATATTATCACACTCATACACTTTTGTTTGTTTTGTGTTTTCTGTCCTTTCACTCTTTGTGTTTCATTTTGGATACTTTCTTCTGACTTATCTTTAAAAGTTCACCAGTTCTTCAGTGGTATCTAATCTAATGGTAGATTCACCCATGGAGTTGAATTTCAGTTCTTTTTTAGCTCTAGACCTTCCACTTGGTTCTTTTTAAAGTTTTCTGTTATCTTCCTAAATTATCACGCTTCTGTTTCCTTGAAAATGTTGACTATAGTTACTTTAAATATGTGTTTGACACAAGGGGTGCTCCGTAATAATATAGAGGGGCAGGATGGGATTAGAGAGTGGGAGGAGGTTCAAGGGGGAGGAGACATATGTATACCTATGGCTGATTCAAGTTGTTGTATGGCAGAAGCCAATACAACATGGTAAAGCAATTATCCTCCAATTTAAAATTTAAAAAATGAATTTTATAACTAGCTTATTATTTGTCTTGGGTTTGGGTCACATTATATTGTCATCATATAACTTAGGTTTGCCTTTTGGTTTTGTTTTGTTTTATTGAACATTATATACCACTATATATATGTGTGTGTGTGTATACACACACACAACTATTATAGAGATAATTTGAGATTCTAAATGATGTTTTCATCCTCCAGAAAGTATTATTTATTTCTCTGAGTAAGCTAATAGATAGTATAGAAAGCTCAGACAGGATAATGCACTCAGACATCCTTTCTTTGAAAGTTGGATTGTATTCCCTTTAAGCACTAATTTAGTTCTAATTAATTCTTATTCCTAGTTTGTACTCTCCATAAACATTGTATCAAATTCCGCTGCCATCAGCAGTGTTTGAGGATACTCGATTCCCTACAACCTTTCTAACAGCAGTATATAACCAAACGTCATTTTGTTAAGTAAAAGGAAGTTTCTTATTATAATATTAGCACTCTTCTTGTATCTTAAATGAAACTGAACAACTTTTTTTCTCTAGTGACATTTCTGTGTATGTTCTTTGTCCATTTTATTTGCAGAGTTATTTTTTTTTTTTGTAGATTTGTGAAAAATGTTTATGTAGTAAGGAAGTTAGCTTTCTCTGTGATGAAACCTACAGATATTTTCCTTGGTTTTGTTTATGATTTTGATTAGGATTTTTATTTCAAGCAAAAATTTAAAAAATAAGTAATTCTGCTTTTTTTTTCTTTTCTGGCTCTGGGTCTTGTGTCATACTTAGAAAAGCCTTTCTCACTTTAAGATCATGAGGCATACTGTCTTATATATTTATTGCTTTAATATATTTAAGTCTTTATCCAGAGTTTATTTTGGTATGAGACATGAAATAGGAATTACACTTTATTTCTTACTTGATGACTAAGAGTTATGCCAATACCACTTACTGAATATTTCATCTTTCCCTTCTAAATTTGGAATCATTTTTCAAATTAACACATTTATATACATATATACACACATGCATTGGGCTTCCCAAGTGGTGCTAGTGGTAAAGAACTCTCCTGACAATGCAGAAGACAAAAGAGACCCAGGTTCAATCTCTGGGCTGGAAGATCCCCTGGAGAAGGGCATGGCCACCCACTCCAGTATTCTTGCCTGAAGAATCCCATGGACAGAGGAGCCTGACAGGCTATAGTCCATAGGGTCGCAGAGTCAGACAGAATTGAAACGACTTAGCACGCATGCATATATATAGCTCTGTTTCTATATACCCAGTCTGCCCCTAAACTAAGTCTCATGAGCTCCAACAGAACTTGAAGCCAGCTGAAAGGGCAATGACCTGAAAACAATCTTGTGTTCTTAAAGATTTGGGGATGTGTGTAAAAGATGTATGTGAATATAGATATTGGGAGTTTGCTCTTGACTGAAAAATCCTTTGATAGGAAAGCTGGCACGAACAGCCTAGGGATTAGGGGAGGAAAGGAAGGTAGTGTGGGACAGCTATAATGCTATTTGTTTGATATGGCCAGCTTATCCTCTAACCCACATGGTTACTATGGAAGATGGCTGAGCTCAAACCATTTTCAGGGTTCCCTATTTGAGAGACTGACCTGCAAAGCAAGGGGATACCAAAATTAAGAGCTATCAAGGTATATTGCTAGGTTCAGGCAAATTGCTGAAAGCTGTTAGAATAAATAAGTCAGAGAGCATATTTCCCTTGTTTAGTAACTGGGGGTGGGGGTGACAGAGCCTATAATTGTATGAGAAAGCTTGGACACTGCCTCATGAACACTCAACTGCCAAAACACTTCAGGAATCCATGTACATTCCACCAAAGTTTTAAGAAATAAGGAACAATATTTATTTTCTTTCTGAGAACTCGTGAAAGAAAAAGTGCCATACATCTCATCTCATGCGGCCAACATAATGACATCAAAACTTGAAAAGGGATTGGATTAAGATGGCAGAGGAGAAGGGTTAGAGCTCACCTCACCCCCACAAACAACTTAAAAATTTACCTATGTGTGAACAAGTCTCATGGAACTGGAGACTGACCAAAGTAGTCCTATACAACAAAGGTGCAAAAAAGATTTCCATGTAACTAGGTAGGATGGAAAAAATTCAAAGGGTTGGGACCTCCACCTTGGGCTCTGAAAGGGTGAAAAGGTCTGCATGCATAGACACATCCTTTGGGGAGTGAGCAGGTCAAGCCACAGACTGGAAATCCCAGTCTTGAAGCCCTGCATAAAGGAAATAAGCCCTCATGCCTGCAAGGAGACTGGCTGCCAAAACTAAATCAAGAAGATACATAATTTGAACAGACTGATCACCAGAAGTAAAGTAGAATCTATAGTAATAATAATAAAAAAACTCCCTGCAGAAGAAGTTCAGGACAGGATGGCTTTAATAGGGAAATCTAGCAAAATTACAAAGAAGAACTTGTTCTTGTCCTTCTGAAAGTGTTCTAAAAAACTGAAGAGGAGGGAATGCTCCCAAATTCATTCTATGAAGCCACCATCACCGCAATGCCAAAACAAGCCAAAAACACTACTAAACTAGAAAATCATAGGCCAATCTTTTTGATGAATATAGGTGCAAAAATCCTCGACAAATTGTTAGCATACCAAATCCAACAATACATAAAAAGGATCAAGCACCATGATCAAGTTGAATTCGTTCCAGAGTCATAGGATGGTTCAATATATGCAACTCAATCTGTACAATACAGCACATTAACAAAAGGAAAGACAAAATCCACATGATCATCTCTATACAGAAAAAGCATTTGACAAACTTCAATGTTCATCTATGATAAAAACTCTCACAGTGGTATAGAGGGAATATATGTTTAGAAAAGGCAGAGGAACCAGAGATCAAATTGTCAACATCTGCTGGATCATAGAAAAAGCAAGAGAGTTCCAGAAAAACATCTACTTTTGCTTTATTGACTATGGCAACGCCTTTGACTGTGTGGATCACAATAAACTGTGGAAAATTCTGA